>JAULAV010003703.1:0-240679 GCA_030789695.1 Scilla litardierei
ATGAAAGTGACTTGTTATTAATAAGCAGATCCGATCGATCCGTTTGAAACTGATTCGGATTCAGATTTAATTAGTTTTCATCCGACAGACTGTAATCCGATCCGATTAGGTTTTGAGCGGATTGTGTTATTGTCTAAGTTCATCCGAATATCTGATTCTCATTCCGATCCGATTGTTTTTCACTACTATCTAAAAGCCACTGAGTCAATGCATCATGGCTATTGGTTAAGAAGACTAACAGGCTCAATTGCATCCCCCATCGGTCCCATCCGGTTCCCTAGACCCATGCAGATGCAGTGCATCCTCGTCTCTCTCTTCTATCATGTCTGTTCAGTTTTCAACTTTTCATTCGTGTACTGTAGATTATAAAAGTCTCCTTTTTTGGCTGTGTAGTGTTGTTTGTTTAAGTCTGTTATCAGTTCATGCCATGAGAATAGGTCTGCCATGAGAATAGGTCTTGGAAAGTTAGGTTGTTTTTAGTAGCCTTGAGAATCGGTCTCCCCTGATTAACTCACGGCTGAATTATGGGGCTATTAGTTAGCCCACGTTTCCCCTCGTTAGTTTGCTATAAATAGGTGAGCACATTGCAGAAATAAAAACACAGTGTCTTCTACAGCTCCAAAAACAAATTCCCTTGTTTGTTCTCTCTCTCTCTCTCTCTCACTCTCTCACATCTCTCTGTTTGTTCTGTCAACAAGGCGCTTCAATCCTTCCTCTTGCTCTCTGTCCGGCAACAAATGGTATCGGAGCTATTTGGTGTTCGATCCGCTTCGACAAATGGCAAAACATGGAGTTGAAGTACCTGACGAGAATCCAGACACGCCGACAACGTCACACTGCGGCGGCGGCGAGATGCGGATCGTCGAACGCGTCGTCATTGAGGGGGAGAGTGCAGCGCACTTCCCGCCCCTCACGCGTACCAACTACGCGGACTGGGCGATCATCATGAAGGTCCACTTACAGGCGAAGGGCTGTGGGACGTTGTCCAGGATGGGCCCGGCGAAGTCCGAGATGATCGACGAGCCATGTCAGCTCTACTCAGGGCGGTGCCCCCGGAGTTGATTCGCACTCTCGGCGTGAAGGCTACAGCCAAGGAGGCTTGGGACACGCTCAAGGTCATGCGCATCGGCGTTGAGCGCGTCCGAGAGGCCAAGGCGCAGACGCGTCGGTCGGAGTACGAGCAACTCGCTTTCAAGGACGGTGAGGGGGTGGAGTCGTTTGGCCTTCGGCTCACAGCGCTCGTCAACGACCTCAACGAGCTCGATGATCCAGTCACGGAACACCAGGCGGTGCTCAAATTCCTTCGGAGCGTGCCGCGCGCATACAAGCAGATGGCCATGGCGATCGAATCACTTGTGGATCTGAAGACACTGTCAATCGAAGACCTCACGGGCCGGCTACTCGTCGTAGAGGAGCGCGGCGATCTCGACGATCCTGTACCTACCGGCGGCCGTTTACTTCTCACGGAGGAAGAGTGGCTCGAACGACAGAAGCAGCGGGAGCGTAGTGTGGGAGCGTCAAGAGGCTGCAACACCGGCGACAAAAGGGGAAAGGGCAAGGCCAAGCAAAGGGCCTACCGTACCGATGACAAGGCCTATGTCGGTTCCGGTGACAAGAAGAAGAAGGGCGAATGCCGTTACTGTGGTATTCCAGGCCATTGGGCGAAGGAGTGCCGCAAGGCCAAGCGGGATCGTGAGCAGCGCGAACAGCAGGAGGTAGCTAACCTCACGCGCGCTGTGCAAGACGACGAACCAGCATTGCTGATATCGCAAACCTGCGCACTGGTGGAGACGGCACGCGACACCGGCAAGAAGGTGCACATGAACGCAGAGAAGGTCTTTCCAGTCGACACTGGGAACGGCGTGTGGTACCTCGACACCGGTGCGAGCAACCACAT
This sequence comes from Scilla litardierei, assembly GCA_030789695.1. Lineage (NCBI taxonomy): Eukaryota > Viridiplantae > Streptophyta > Magnoliopsida > Asparagales > Asparagaceae > Scilla > Scilla litardierei. Next base: position 1,898 of record JAULAV010003703.1, read on the forward strand.
GACGGGGTGCAAGGAGCTGTTCACGTCGCTCGATGAAACGGTGTTCGGTACCGTGAAGTTCGGCGACGGCTCTCTGGTGGAGATATGCGGACGCGGCGCAGTCGTGTTCGAATGCATGAACAAGGAGCACAGGGTGCTCAGCGAGGTGTACTTTATACCTCGGCTTCGGAGCAACATCATCAGCTTGGGGCAGATGGACGAGATCGGATGCAAGGTGTTGATCGAGGATGGGATGTTGAACATCTACGACCGTCAGAGGAAGCTGCTAGTGTGCGTGGCTCGTGCGAAGAACAGGCTCTACACAATAAGTCTGAATCTCGTCGAGCCGGTGTGCCTGCTGGCCAAGAACGACGACGTTGCATGGCTGTGGCATTCTCGTTACGGTCATCTCAACTTCCAGTCGCTCCGGGAAATGGCGCGCAAGGAGCTTGTACACAGAGTATCACCGATCGACCATGTTGAGCAAATCTGCGACGGGTGCATGCTAGGCAAACAGCATTGCACACCGTTCCCGCAGGCATCGTCGTACCGCGCTGAGGGCGCACTGGAGCTCGTGCATACTGATCTGTGCGGGCCGATCACACCTGAAACTGCATGAGGTAAAAAATATTTAATGTTGATTGTCGATGATTACAATAGATATATGTGGCTTGAGCTGCTTCGAACCAAAGCCGAGACGTTCGCATACTTTTGCAAGGTCAAGGCGCGTGCGGAAGCTGAACGCAGAGTAAAGCTGCTCGCGTTCCGATCTGACAGGGGCGGGGAGTTCAACTCTGTCGAGTTCCAAGCATACTGCAACGACAACGGCATCATGCACTGTACGACTGCTGCGTACACGCCTCAGCAAAACGGGGTTGTGGAACGTCAAAATCAAACGGTAATGGAGATGGCCAGGTGCATGCTCAAGAGCATGTCAGTGCCGGCAGCATTCTGGGGAGAAGCGGTGAAGACCGCGGTCTATGTTCTCAACCGCGCACCTACACGCAGTATCGGCGGGCGGACTCCGTACGAGCTCTGGCGCAACAAGAAGCCCAAGGTGCATCATCTTCGCACGTTTGGGTGCATTTCACACGTCAAGAAGCTCGGGCCCGGTATCAACAAGCTTTCAGACAGATCGACTAAAATGATCTTTGTCGGCTACGAGGAAGGCGCCAAGGCCTACCGGCTGTTCGATCCGGTGGCCAACAAGCTGCATGTAAGCCGCGACGTCATCTTCGAGGAGCGGCGAAAGTGGAGCTGGAGTGGCGGTGATGGCACAGTACCTGACGTGGCTTCAAGCACGATCACCGTGGTGTACACCACGGAGCGCGGCACAATTGCCGCGGACGAGGAGACAGGCTCGTCCGCAGTGGGTGGGCATGACAGCGGCCACATCCCCGAGGTGCGTACACCAGTTCCGGGCTCGCTGCAGAGCATTGAGCCACGCACGCCCATGCCGGCCGCATCGACTGGCACGACATGGGCAACACCGCCCACGCATGATGAGGCCCTCGACGTCGACATTGGGCCGCGTCGCTACCGGTACCTAGCTGATATCTATGACACTACGGCCGAGCAGGAGGCGGAGCAAATCGGCCTATGTTTACTTGCTGCAGACGAGCCGGCCAACGTTAAAGAGGCGCTGGAAGATGTGAATTGGAAAGCTGCCATGGATGTAGAGATGCAGTCGATCCGCGTAAACCAGACTTGGGTGCTCGCTGATCTTCCGCCGGGGCACAAGGCAATTGGCCTGAAGTGGGTCTTCAAGGTCAAGCACGACGCAGCCGGCGAGGTGGTGAAGTACAAGGCGCGCTTGGTGGCAAAAGGATACGCTCAGCGCCAGGGGTAGGGGTGGCAAACGGGTCGGGTGGGTTCGGGTTCGGGTCGGGTCAGATTTGACCCGACCCGGATAGGGGTAAACCCTAACCCGACCCGGATTGAATCCGGGTCGGGTTCGGGTGACCCGGAAAATTTCCGGGTCGGGTTCGGGTTAACCCGTCGGGTTAAGATTTAACTTATACAATACTGCTTCTTTTTCGATATTCAGCTATTTATTAAGAGCCACCGGCAATTTATTAAGTGTCGCATAATTTCCAGTAGCTCGTCGTTTAAAACGCACTGATGACAGCAAGGAAGTATAATTAACGTTACCATTTTATTAACAAAAGTAATAAAATTAACTAAAAAGTTGTATTTAAAGGGAATTGAATCCAAGACCTCTTAAAGAAGGGGACAACAATTCAAATCGTATAAGCACAACTCCCCTTGCAACTATGTATTGAAATTATTATATAATTTTTTATATATATAAAGAAAGTAAACCGGGTCGAATTCGGGTCATCCGGGTTGACATGCCAAACCCATACCCGACCCGGATTTTATCCGGGTCGGGTCGGGTCAACCCGTTTCCTACTTGACCCGTATTGGCCCCTACCCATACCCGGTTAAGGACGCCGGGTTCGGGTCGGGTCGGGTCGGGTCGGGCTCATTTTGCCACCCCTAGCCAGGGGGTGGACTTTGATGAGGTTTTCGCTCAGGTGGCAAGGATGGAGACAGTCAGGTTGCTCATCGCACTCGCTGCGCACAGAGGCTGGCATGTGCATCACATGGACGTCAAGTCGGCGTTCCTCAACGGGGAGCTCACCGAGGAGGTCTACGTTCAACAACCACCCGGCTACATCGACAGAAACATCGAGGGCAAGGTGTTGAGCCTTCGTAAGGCGCTATACGGGCTACGACAAGCACCTCGAGCTTGGAACGCAAAGCTGGACACTACACTGGCGTCGCTCGGCTTCAATAAGTGCCCGCTGGAGCACGCCGTGTACAGGAGAGGTACAGGGGCATCACTGGTCCTCGTCGGCGTCTACGTCGACGATCTCATCATCACTGGTGCTCAAGTGAATAATGTCTGTGTGTTCAAGGTGCAGATGCGTCAGATGTTCGACATGAGTGATCTCGGCCTCCTCAGTTACTATTTGGGCATCGAGGTAAAACAGAGTCCTGGGGAGATCACACTGGCACAGAGCGCGTACGCAGCCAAGATTGTTGAGGATGCAGGAATGGCGGGCTGCAATGCTTGCCTGACGCCGATGGAGCAGCGTCAGAGGCTGTCCAAGAAGGATGGAGGAAACCCTGTGGACGCAACTCGTTATCGCTCAGTAGTTGGGAGTTTGCGCTATCTGGTGAACACCAGGCCAGACATCGCGTATGCGGTGGGGATCGTGAGCAGGTTTATGGAGTCGCCAGGGGCGCAACACTGGGCGGCCGTGAAGCAAATTCTCCGGTATGTGCAGGGCACGACCGGATATGGATGCTGCTACAAGAGAGGAGGTGCAGGAGAACCGGTGCTGAACGGATTTAGTGACAGCGACCTCGCTGGAGACGCTGATGACTGCAAGAGCACTACTGGGGCCGTCTTCTTCCTCGGGTCAAGCCCAATCACATGGACGTCGCAAAAACAGAAGGTAATCGCGCTCTCATCCTGCGAGGCGGAGTACATGGCGGCAGCAACAGCAGCATGTCAGGCAATATGGCTGAGCAGACTGCTCGGTGAGCTACTTGGACATGAGCCGCGCATGGTAAAGCTGTTGGTTGATAACAAGTCAGCAATCGCACTGAGCAAGAACCATGTACATCACAATCAGAGTAAGCATATTGACACCAGATTCCACTTCATTCGTGAATGCATTGAGAATGGTAGCATGGAAGTCGACCACGTTGGCACGGATGGGCAACTAGCCGATATACTCACCAAGGCGCTCGGACGAGTAAAGTTTGTGGAGATGAGACATAGGCTCGGAATCGTTAAGGTGAAGCCAGGTCAACAGACTTAGGGGGTGATTTGTTGTTTGTTTAAGTCTGTTATCAGTTCATGCCATGAGAATAGGTCTGCCATGAAAATAGGTCTTGGATAGTTAGGTTGTTTTTAGTAGCCTTGAGAATCGGTCTCCCCTGATTAACTCACGGCTGAATTGTGGGGCTATTAGTTAGCCCACGTTTCCCCTCGTTAGTTTGCTATAAATAGGTGAGCACATTGCAGAAATAAAAACACAGTGTCTTCTACAGCTCCAAAAACAAATTCCCTTGTTTGTTCTCTCTCTCTCTCTCTCTCTCTCTCTCTCTCTCTCTCTCTCTCTCTCTCTCTCTCTCTCTCTGTTTGTTCTCTCATCTCTCTGTTTGTTCTGTCAACAAGGCGCTTCAATCCTTCCTCTTGCTCTCTGTCCGGCAACAATTAGACCATGGTGTACCCTTCATCTGATGTTTTGAGGAAATCAATCACTCCTATCATGATAGCTGGCCCTTGGGTTGGTTCTTGGTTTCCGGTTGGGACTTCAGAGTAATCGACTTGTAGGAGATGTTGAAGAAACGGGGATTTGCTTCGATGAAGTTGGAGATGGCATGGATTAAGGCGGGAAAGGGATTCATGGCTGGCGAAATGGGCTTTCGATGCAAGAGAAGTTAAGCTGTTTTGTGCTTTGGCTTAGGGATAATTTGCTCGGCAGAAAGGTTGGAACAAACACTGACTTCTTCTTGCATTCATGTTTAGATTATCAGGCACTTAAAAAATATTAGACTAACCATCATCTTATCTATGATTCATTCAATGGTACCTTGATTATCAGTTAAAACTATGGCTATTAACCCTGGTAATCAAAAATCACATTGATTCAATTTCATTCAATGGCTGCAACAACTTATATTGGACCACTCACTGGTGGTTTATAAGTGCAAAAATTATTTGGTTCATACATTTCGTCAATCCTTATCTTTGCACCTGCTAATGCCATGAATGCTTAGATGGTGATGACATCGAAGCATATATGCAATAAAATTAGTAAATAGCAATCCTCAGGTACACATACTGTCATACATCTATATTACAATTGAGGGCAGATTTTGAATTTGTCCTATGTGGCAATGTCACATCAAGTTTTGGAGGGAAATTTTTGGGTTGAAGAGAAATTTGTTGGGAATACACAAAAACATTGAAATTAGGAATTGCCTTTTAATATTAGTTATGAAAAAAAATATTGTGCACACACACAATCTCATCTTGGGAATGAACGCGAGCTGTGGGAGAATGAATGCGGGAGATGTTGCCAACTCATTGATCCGTGTTGCAAAACCCTGTAAAATTTCGATCTCATCTGCTGATATTTCAGGAGAAACTAATAATTATTGATGTTTGTTTAAACTCAGATGCTTCACGAACCACCGGTACATTTAGTGGGTCCAAGATTTTTAAATGACCAGTGTCCCACGGGCACGGATTATACGTATATGAAGCCGCGCCCGCGCCGAAGGCTCCCACTAAATTTTTTAACGCTGATTTGTTGTTCCGCGCCTAAGGCACCCGCGCCGAAATTGTTGTTTTACGTCGAATTTGTTATTCTGCGCCGAAGGCACCCACATCGAATTTGATTTTCTGTGTCGAAGGCGCATGCGCTGAATTTGTTGTTCCGCGCCGAAGGCGCCCGCGCCATTTTTTAACGCTGATTTGTTGTTCCGTGCCTAAGGCACCTGCGTCGAAATTGTTGTTTTACGTCGAATTTGTTGTTCTGCGCCGAAGGCACCCACGTCGAATTTGGTGCTCTGTGTCGAAGGCGCATGCGCTGAATTTATTGTTCCGCACCGAAGGCACCCCCGCCGAAGGCGCCTGTGCCGCTAAATATTGTAAGCTAATTTGTTTTTCTTTTAAATTTTGGCTTTGAAAAAAAAATTTTGGGGAACAAAGATTCGCAAGGGAAAATCTTAAATGAACCGTGCCCGCGGGCACGGGTTATGACTAGTATACATTTAAAATTTGAGCTCTGTTGTAGCCTTATAGTAGGCTTGTAGCAGCTAGAAGCAATATGATATTATCATATTATGATTATTCATTGATTTTTTAGCTTTGTAGAGTAGGCTTGTAGGTTTGTAGCAGCTAGCGATTCACTGGATGAGTTATAAATGAGCATAAAACTAAATGCACACACTGAAATTCATGATCTAACAATGTTTTTCACTTTGTTGTTCTTATTACTGTAATTGCAGATTAATCATTAATGGCGAGTCAATCGGTGACACCGTCTGTTGACACAAATGAAGGAAATGCTCCAGTAGCTGACCTAACAAGGAAGAATAAGAGTGTTGTGTGGGAACATTTTTCCGAAATGAAGAATGATGATGGTTCAAGATTAGAAAAGCGAAGGGCAAAGTGCAATTATTGTTCGCATTCATATCTTTGCCATTGGAAAGCTAGTGGTACTAGCAACATGAAAAACCACCTGTTTTATAAATGCAAGAAGTCTCCTTTGTTTGTTCCTAGCAAAAAACAGAAGTTACGGGTAATTACCAATTACTTTAAATCCTAAGTCTCATTCCTAGTTCTAGTTTTTAATCAATATATTTGTTAATCTATGTAACTTGATTTTTTATATATTCTATTTCTTGCTAGGTGTGGGTGCCCCTCAAAATGGAGGTAATTTAGTTGCAAAGGGTTTCAATGAGGATGTGACAAGGTTAGCTCTTGCTATGATGGTTATTATGGATGAGTTGCCTTTCAATTTTGTCGAAGGGGAAGGGTTTAGAGAGTTTATAAGACAGGTTCAACCTCTATTTAAGAACGTATCTCGTAGGACTATGTCCATAGATATTTTGGAATTATATGAGTCGGAGAAGAGTAGGTTGAAAAAGATTTTAAGTTCTTCTGGGCAAAGATTGACCCTAACTACTGATACTTGGACATCAGTCCAAAATATCAACTATATGGTTATCACGGCCCACTTCATTGATGATAATTGGGTCCTTCATAAGAGATTTATTAATTTTTGTGTGATACCAAATCATAAGGGTAAGACTATTAGGCAGCTAGTTGAGACTTGTTTGATATGGTGGGGAATTGAGAAAGTATTTTGTGCTGTCGTGGATAACGCATCTTCAAATGAGACAACTATAACTTATATTAAAGGAAAGCTTAAGAATTGGAATCAGTTGGTGTTAAATGGAGAGTTATTGCATTTGTGATGCTGTTGTCACATCCTTAATTTAGTTGTGAAAGATGGAATGACACAATTAGATTCTTCTATTGAGGGGATTAGATATTGTGTGAGTTATATACGATCAAGCCCAGCAAGGTTGGAAAAGTTCCGGAACTGTGCAACTCATTAAAAAATTGAGCACAAAAGTGGGGTAGTTCCTCTAGATGTGTGCACTCGTTGGAACTTAACTTATTTGATGCTAGAAATAGCCGTCAAATACCGGAATGCTTTTGCTAGGATGGATGATGAGGATCCTCAGTTTGAGGCTTATTTTTCAGATAATTGCGGTAAGAAGAAGGATGGACCTCCAAACGGGGAAGATTGGTATAAGGCTGCAAGATTGGTTAAGTTCCTTAAGATTTTCTAGGAGGCAACCTTAATGTTAAATGGTACGCAAGTTGTTACTGCAAATCAACCATTATTTTGGATGTGTACCATCATTGGAGCTTTAGAGAAGTGTTCCAAAGGTAACTTTGTTTACAAGTTTGAATTTTCACTTATTATTCTAAAATAAATATTGTTTATATATTTTATGATGTTTAATTACTTTTTTGTATTTTTTTACAAGATAATGATGCATTGCTTGTGAACATTGCAAAGTCGATGAAGATGAAGTTCGACAAGTACTGGGGAAAGCTTGATGAGTTGAACAAGGTCCTTATACTTGCAGTGGGTTTTGGATCCGAGGTACTTCTTCAAATTTGCTATACTTATATTAAATGCATATTTTTCTATTCTGTATAAATTTTAATCTCCCATCAGTTACTATATTTTTGTAATCGACTTATTTCTTCACTTCTTATAGGTACAAGCTATTATGCTTGGAGTACTTCTTTCCTATGCTCCAACCAAACAAGGTCTTGCAAGAAATCATGATTCAAGATGTGAAGAGAACTTTAGTCCAACTCTATAATGAGTATGCTGTTGTGATATGATTCCCCGGATTTGGTTTTGGATGATGAGCAAACATAAATAATGTATACTAACTTATTTGTGAGCGCAGTTATGGAGATCGTCGCCAAAATACCACGTACATCAAAAGCGACATCTCAAGACTTCTCAATACGTGTGATCATGTGCCTGGAGCTTCGTTGAAGCTCAAGGAGCAATATAGAAGTCAAGAGGAATGAAGATTGAAGCTTTGAAGACGGCTCATAAGGTTTATTTTATAGTCTTCTAGCTTCATAGATTAGAATGTTAAGCCTTGAGTTGGACTTACATTATATACTTTATTCCGCTCTTATCTTAGAGCTAGGATATTCATAGAAGCCATTAGAAACTTTCCCGAAGCCTATCGCTTCTTCCCTCGGCTTCGAGTGCATGTTAGTTGGTTCAAGAAGAGTCACCAACCGACTAGATGACGATCTAGTCGGTCGGCAACTCTACATGAACCGACTAGTTTGCCTTCTCTATATTCAGCTCTTTCCATGACTACAGTTAGTCGGTCAAAGAAGAGTCACCGACCGACTAGATGACGATCTAGTCGGTCAGGAGTCCTTCTCAGACCGACTAGTTGTGTACAGTCATTTTCAGCCTGAGCTACTGTTTCGAGTTAGTCGGTCAAAGAACGTTTACCGACCGACTAGTTGAGAAACTAGTCGGTCAGCATTTGTTCTTAAACCGACTAAGTCAACTTGAAGTCTACCTATTCTATTTCGACGTTAGTCGGTCAAAGATCATTCACCGACCGACTAGTTATGAAACTAGTCGGTCGGCAAGTCTTCTTAGACCGACTAGTTGTCTTTGCCTGTACTTCGACTTCTTGGCTGTTCTACCGTTAGTCGGTCTACGTTGTATCACCGACCGACTAGTTGATGAACTAGTCGGTCAGTGATCCTTCTTTGACCGACTAGTCTGGTTCAGAATAGAGCCGTTGGAGCTTTTCTTGAAACGTTTTTCTCTCCCTCTCTCCTCTATCCTATATATAGTTGGAGGGGGTCTTTCATAAGTTTCAAGGCTGCCATTTTAGAGATTTGGAGAAATCTAAGAGAAGCTATTCAACTCCTTTCTAAAGCTTTCTCTTCCTCACAAGAATCTCTCTTTCAACTCTTTGAGCCATTTCCTCAAGAGAGATTCTCTCCATTGTGAGCCTTCCAAGCCAATAGCTTAATCCAAAGTCACCTTCCTCCATCCTTGTCTTAGATCGCTGATCTTATTGGTGGAGATTCGGTTTGGTGACATTCTCTTCTCAAAATCCATCATTGCCCTAATTTGGTAAGATTTACTCAAGGCATAGGTGTAACGACTGCTTTTCATGTATCTGGATTTATTATAATATAATATATGTTTTGGTGGATTTTCTCCTCTTGTGTGGTTTTCGTCTCCGTAGATTTCATTTTCGATCGATTCGTCGTATTTTCTCGCTTCTTCCTTAGGATCGTCGATTTCGAAGTATGTCACTCGTGACAGGCTTCATAACGGTCATATCTAACTATTAGATCAAGCCTATGAGTCTTAGAAATCGATCCCGGGGCCCCGCGCTCCGTATCGGAACTTTTGGTGCTCATTAGCCGGTGTAAGAAGGGCCACCGACCGACTAGATGACGATCCAGTCGGTCGGCAATCCTTCTTGGACCGACTAGTTAGCTTTCTAAATTTCTCAGGAGTTACTGTTTATCGTTAGTCGGTCTAAGAACGTTGGTTGACCGACTAGGTTGCAAACTAGTCGGTCGGCAATGCTTCTTTAACCGACTAACACATCATCTTATTTTTGTATCAGTTACTGTTTACTCTTAGTCGGTCTAAGAACGTTCATCGACCGACTAGATGATAAACTAGTCGGTCAGTATTTGTTCATGGACCGACTAACTCTAGAATCCGATTTTCGTTCAGGAGTTACTGTTTGCACTTAGTCGGTCTGCGTTGGTTGACCGACCGACTAGTTGCCAAACTAGTCGGTCAGTGGTTGCTCTTTGACCGACTAACCAGTGTTAAAACCCTAATTTCTGGGCAGCCGCCAGCCCAACCTATTTAAACTCAACCCAAACGTTTTCTTCTTCCCCAACACGACCCAAAACCCTAAAATCTTCCCCCTTCAGCCCCCATCTTCCTCCAAGCTTCATTTCTTCATTCCAAGCCCTAAATCCATCATCCAAACCATCCATCCACTCTATCTACCTCTCATCTTCCCCAAAATCTCACCAAAACCCATCAAAATCCCCAAATCCCCCAAAACCCTAGTTTCCCCAAACTTCTCCAATCTTTTCCAGATCTGATCCTAGGGTTCCCCGGAGTGTTTCTTCCGCCTCCTCTCGGTAAGAAATCGATCTACCGTTGTTTTCATATCCTATTGTAATTTTTATGAAACCCTAATAAAATACTTGTGTTTGATGATTGTTCCCCATAACAGCGATTCCCCGTAGGCTAGCAACCGCAGAAACGAACTTTCGTAACCGTCATCCCCGGTGATAGGCAAGTGAAACTTGCCTCTCTTGATTTGGGCCATGTCTTAGGCCATTTACCATGCTTTAGCGTAAAAGAGACTAAACGGTGAAAGGATAGCCGTTTAGACGCCATTGACCTAGCTTGACAACGAAGCTTGGTCCGTCACCCCCATCATGCTCATATGTCACGTTTACTTTAAATTAACGGTACGCGAATATGTTCATGTCATTGCATTTTGCCTGTCACGTTTAAATTCCATTAACGGTACGCAATTATCTGCTCACAGCATTGCATAGTGATTATTTATCGTGACTGCGTAGCACACGCTACAATACCATGTTTCCTGGCTCGTGTTCCAGAAGCGAGCCCTGTAGTTGCTAACCCCAACGCTCGGATACCGGCTAGGTGTACCCCTATGCCAAACACACACTTCTTTTCCTGGCTCGTGACCAGAAGCGAGCATAATGAGTTGCTAACCACAACGCTTGACACATGAGGGTGGGGTAAGAGATAAGCGGCCACCTGAGCACGAGTGGCTTGATCCGCCACTCCGGCCAGCAGGCGAAATCTCTAGTGTTTAAGTGATTGATAGTGATAGAGATAAACGGACTGAGCCACGAGCTGGCCAGCAAGTGGACTCTCTATGCACTAAGTGTTAAGTGATAAGTGTTAAGTGATAAGTGATAAGTGATTAGCGAATTGGTAGCTTTTGCTACATCGTGCATGCTTGTCGCTCTTTTAAACTGTTGCATCATATTCAACTGCCATGCCATTGTTTAACATTTAAATGCTAGGTTGTTAGTCACTTTCAGTTTCCTTGCCCAAGTCTTTTAGACTTGCTGACATGTGCCCCTTACTCTTTTGGGTGACGCATGTTAGACCATGAGCCCGAGTTGCTTGCTGAGGGTGAGGTGTTTGCGGACGCCGAGCTTGCGCCCGTGTTGGACGAGGAGTACGTGGACACTGGGGACCAGTCCTAGTGTCTTCGTGGTGTTTTACTTTTGTTAGCCAGTTGTTTGTTATCGGTGCGTAGCACCTTTGCTCTGTTATGTCGTTGCCTTTTGTTTGGCCTTGTTCTGGGCCTTTAAACTCTTCCTTTTAGCCTGGTGGCTTTTCTGTGATGTTGAATGTTTTGTGGACAAACTTTGGGATCGGTATTTCATATCCGTCTCATATTATTATTATTATTGTTGTTTCGATTGTAATTACAGGGACCTGCTTATACTAAATTTACGCTTATCAGGCGTGAGGCTTCACAGCTCCACGCTTGAGCGGACCTTCTCACGTCTCGCCTCCATTTTAGGGAAGCGGGTCGTGACAATAGGATTTTGTACGGTAAGAGTTTATTTCATTTACTTTCATTTTGTAAGTGTTTATCTCTCGGTTGTGAGAGTTGTGTTTGTGATCCCGGGTTGTGGGAGTCACAAATTACTTTGTGTATGATTTGACTTGTGAAGGTTTTTCACAAGTACTTCATAGTGGAAATCTTGAGTTAGGGTTGCTAACTCAAGTATCCGGAGGGGATACGGGTGGTTGGGACGTAGGATCACCGGGAACAAGTCGGGAAGACTTGGGTGGATCCGAACCCAGTAACATTCTTTGTTTGCGTTGTTTATTTCTTGTTGATAGTTGTTTAATTCCGCATTGTCGTTTGTTTCTTGCACAATAATTAGGAATAACTATCTTGATTATTTTAAGTACTATTCACCCCCCTCTAGTACGTGTGCAGTAGCTACCACAGGGCACTACAATTGGTATCGGAGCCAAGTTCAAAGCTACACATAGCCAAAGTTGAGAGCTATGACGAACAACGACTACAACGTCTTCAAGAACTGCGATGGAGCTTCTTCAGTTATGGAAGGACTATCCTCAGTTAGGCCTCCACACTTCAACGGTACCAACTACGGGTACTGGAAATGCCGGATGCAAATTTTCCTCCGGAGCGCTTCACTATGGAGAGCCACCATGACGGAGTATGTCGAGCCTTCCGAAGAAGATTTCGCGAAGTGGACTCCCGCGGAGGTCGCCGCGGAAGTAGCCAATGCCAAGGCAATGAATGCCTTGAATTGTGTGTTGGAGCCCGAGGACTTCAACAAGATATGCACATGTAAGAGTGCATATCAAATATGGAATCAACTCCTCATATTGCACGAAGGATCGAGTACGGTAAAAGACTCTAAACTCGTCGTTGCTAATAAAGAATTTGAGTTGTTTCATATGGAGCAGGGTGAAACCATGAAGGATTATTACGCTCGCTTCGTGGATATATCAAACGACTTGGAAGCTCTTGGGAAGACCTACACCCAAAAGGAGAAAGTCTCGAAGATAATCGATGGACTTCCTTCTTGTTGGGAGAAGCGCACCTTCGCCATCGAGGAAGGTAATGACATGAATAAATATACCGTCGTACAACTAATGGGTACCTTGTTGTCTTATGAGGTACGCAAGGATAGTAAGATCCGGATGAGAGAAAAGATGAAGGCGTACTTGAAGCAAGACGAGCCAAAGAAAAAGGCAATTGCATTCAAGGCCGCTCCATCTACCGATGATGAAGATTCGGAAGAAGAAGCGGACGAAGAAATGGACATGGAAGCATTGGCCAATATGGCAAAGAAATTCATCCGATTCTTCCGACAAGGTAAGTTGAATCGTAAATCAAAATTTATTTCGACTAATGCTTCTACTCCCGTGTGTTATAAATGCAATAAGCCAGGACATATCAAGCCGGATTGTCCTCTCTACAAACATAAGGGGAAGTGGAAGGCATCCAAGCACGACAAGTCGAGAAAGAACAAGAAAGGACTTGTAGGTACCTTCACCGACTCCGACTCCTCAAGTGGAGAGTCGGACGATGAAAGAATGGAGATTGCACACACGTGCTTTATGGGAAAAGAGGATTGTGATGAAGAGACTTCCTCCGATGAAAGCGAGGATGGAAGCGAGGATGGAAGCAAGGATGAAGGCGAAGAGGTAACCAATGATGAACTTAGAATAGCCAATGAACAACTATGGAATAAATTTTCTAATATGGCTACTAAGTTTATGAAGACTAAAAATGAATTAGATAGTCTTAAAAACTCGCCTAAGCCTTTCATCGTCAACAACGACACCGTTGTTGATGGGTTGAGAAATGAGATTGAAAATCTCAAGTCTCAACTTAAGCATGTTCATATCGAGGATTCGGATGAACATGTGATAGCGGATTTGACGTCTCAAATCTCAACTTTGAGTATTGAGAATAAAAATCTCAAGTCACGTGTTTGTGCACTCGCATCGCAAGTGTCCACTTTGGATGCTTCTTTGCATTCTCTCACCGAGAAACATGAGAGCACATTAGGCCGAATTCATGAATTCAACAAAGGTAAGGGCAAGTTGGATGATATCCTAAATGACTTACCTCCGGCCAATCATCACATTGGTTTGGGGTATAAGATGGGAGAGTCATCCAAATCGTCCGCCACCTTTGTTAGGCCATCTTCCGATGCTTCTACTAGTGGAAGTAAACACGTCATGGGTAGATCTTCTACCAATGGTGCTTCCGCTAGGAACACGCCCCCATTTGGAAAGAAACCCACTTTGGGTGGACCTCCAAAGAAGGGTCATGCTTACATGTATACCATGCCACGTAGGAACACACATCCTACCCCACATGTTAGCACAAATGATGATTTTTATGCTCCGCACCCACGAGCACGTGCACACCTTATGAGACACACTCATGCACGTGTTCCTCCACATCCATATGTTCATCCTCATTCTCATATGAATAATTATCGTCATGCACCATTGCATCGCATGCCATATGCTTACCCTCGATATGCATCACATAGAAATCAACAACGTATGCATGTTCCCAATAGGATTAGGACTCCCAAGACATACACCATTTGGGGTCCGAAGAACACAAGCATGCATAATAAGAATTTGTATGTGAAATCGTTTATTAATGATGTTATTTTGAATGATAATTATGTTGGGAAATCAAGTTCCTCTTGGACTTGGTTTCCGAAGGGTTAGTTTCCTTTGACCCTTCATTGCTTGGTACCATAAGTTTAAATTTCATTTTATGGGTACCAAAGCAATTGTGGTTTGTATGGGTTACATTTAATTTGAATTTAGTTAGCTAAATTTATTGCCTAACCCATAGGATCCAAAAGGATTTTTGGATACCAAAATGATATTCTCTAGGTTAAATCCACCATGAGATACCAACCCTACCAACTCCGTGATTTGCAAGGATTTTCATTCGATTGGAGTTGATGGTGCTTGAATGATGCACCAAAGTAGGGGGAGCTTAATGTTGTAAGTATGTTCATACTTTTGATTCATATTGGTATCCATTGGTAGAATATATTACGATTGGTATCATTTTGCTTCATTTGGTATGCTAGATTAGTGTATGCCATTGGTATATGATGTTCTATCTATTTTTGGCATAACATTCTTGCATGCTACATTTGGTATGCACATCGGATTATTTTTGTCTCTGATGTTGATTTCGTCGTTCGACGATTTTATGGATTTAATAGAATTCTTTCTATGGAAACATAGAATTGTTTTCCATGCATTCTATTGATTTTGGAGAGTATGTTCCAAAACTCAATAAGTGAAATCGATTTGAGTTTTGATGATTTCGGATTTCGATTTTCGCCTATGGCTTGATGATTTCGTATTTCAATTTTCGCCTATGGCTTGGTGATTTCGTTTTCCGATTTTCGCCTATGGCTAGATGATTTGGTATTTCGTATTTCGCCTATGGTTTGATGATTTCGGTTTCCGATTTTCGACTTTGGTCTCCTTGACACGCTTTGCTTTTTATTCGGTATTTTGTATTTGATATTTTGCTTTGGTGTTATTTTGGACCTTGGTCGTATTCTTCGACTCCCATGCGTTATTTTTTAGCCGTTGATTTTGTCTCCTCCCGCTCTTTTTGCTAATGCCAAAGGGGGAGAGATATAATAATGACAATGTGCTACTTAATAATTCAAAGGAATTTTTTTTCCATGAATCTAATTTGATGTGTTAGAATTCAAGGGGAGTGAAGATATAAAATGGATTTTGATCCTATATGTGCAATAGTAGGATTCATATTTTATATTTCCCTCGCTGCTTGATGCATATGAACATTATTGAATATGGAACTAACGTGTCATCAATGCAGGGGGAGTAAGTAAATTTCAATTGAATCATTATTATTGATTATTATTTATGTTGGTTTGTCATCACCAAAAAGGGGGAGAATGTTGTGATATGATTCCCCGGATTTGGTTTTGGATGATGAGCAAACATAAATAATGTATACTAACTTATTTGTGAGCGCAGTTATGGAGATCGTCGCCAAAATACCACGTACATCAAAAGAGACATCTCAAGACTTCTCAATACGCGTGATCGTGTGCCTGGAGCTTCGTTGAAGCTCAAGGAGCAATATAGAAGTCAAGAGGAATGAAGATTGAAGCTTTGAAGACGGCTCATAAGGTTTATTTTATAGTCTTCTAGCTTCATAGATTAGAATGTTAAGACTTAAGTTGGACTTACATTATATACTTCATTCCGCTCTTATCTTAGAGCTAGGATATTCATAGAAGCCATTAGAAACTTTCCCGAAGCCTATCGCTTCTTCCCTCGGCTTCGAGTGCATGTTAGTTGGTTCAAGAAGAGTCACCAACCGACTAGATGACGATCTAGTCGGTCGGCAACTCTACATGAACCGACTAGTTTGCCTTCTCTATATTCAGCTCTTTCCATGACTACAGTTAGTCGGTCAAAGAAGAGTCACCGACCGACTAGATGACGATCTAGTCGGTCAGGAGTCCTTCTCAGACCGACTAGTTGTGTACAGTCATTTTCAGCCTGAGCTACTGTTTCGAGTTAGTCGGTCAAAGAACGTTTACCGACCGACTAGTTGAGAAACTAGTCGGTCAGCATTTGTTCTTAAACCGACTAAGTCAACTTGAAGTCTACCTATTCTATTTCGACGTTAGTCGGTCAAAGATCATTCACCGACCGACTAGTTGTGAAACTAGTCGGTCGGCAAGTCTTCTTAGACCGACTAGTTGTCTTTGCCTGTACTTCGACTTCTTGGCTGTTCTACCGTTAGTCGGTCTACGTTGTATCACCGACCGACTAGTTGATGAACTAGTCGGTCAGTGATCCTTCTTTGACCGACTAGTCTGGTTCAGAATAGAGCCGTTGGAGCTTTTCTTGAAACGTTTTTCTCTCCCTCTCTCCTCTATCCTATATATAGTTGGAGGGGGTCTTTCATAAGTTTCAAGGCTGCCATTTTAGAGATTTGGAGAAATCTAAGAGAAGCTATTCAACTCCTTTCTAAAGCTTTCTCTTCCTCACAAGAATCTCTCTTTCAACTCTTTGAGCCATTTCCTCAAGAGAGATTCTCTCCATTGTGAGCCTTCCAAGCCAATAGCTTGATCCAAAGTCACCATCCTCCATCCTTGTCTTAGATCGCTGATCTTATTGGTGGAGATTCGGTTTGGTGACATTCTCTTCTCAAAATCCATCATTGCCCTAATTTGGTAAGATTTACTCAAGGCATAGGATTTTGTACGGTAAGAGTTTATTTCATTTACTTTCATTTTGTAAGTGTTTATCTCTCGGTTGTGAGAGTTGTGTTTGTGATCCCGGGTTATGGGAGTCACAAATTACTTTGTGTATGATTTGACTTGTGAAGGTTTTTCACAAGTACTTCATAGTGGAAATCTTGAGTTAGGGTTGCTAACTCAAGTATCCGGAGGGGATCCGGGTGGTTGGGACGTAGGATCACCGGGAACAAGTCGGGAAGACTTGGGTGGATCCGAACCCAGTAACATTCTTTGTTTGCGTTGTTTATTTCTTGTTGATAGTTGTTTAATTCCGCATTGTCGTTTGTTTCTTGCACAATAATTAGGAATAACTATCTTGATTATTTTAAGTACTATTCACCCCCCCTCTAGTACGTGTGCAGTAGCTACCACAGGGCACTACATATGCATCATACTATTCAGAAGAGGAACAAGCTCCTTTATCTGCTTCACAGCCTCAGTTTGCTACTCAATCGAGTATGGAGGAAGAGGATAGTTATGCAGCCAACATGAAAGCGTTTATGATGTTAAGGCAGTCAAAAGACAAAGATGTTGTCATGATAAAAAAATGAAGTTGATAAGTATCTGATGGATGCATTAGAGTCCATTTCAAACCCACAACTAGACTTGCTAAAATGGTGGACAGAGAATACAGGGAGATTTCCAATACTTTCGTTGATCGCAAAAGATGTTTTTGCAATCCCGGCGTCAACAGTGGCTTCAGAGAGTGCATTTAGTCTTGGATCGAGAATTGTTGACACATTTCGTGCAAGCTTGACACCAAACATGGTTGAAGCACTTGTATGTACAAGTGAATGGCTAAGAACAACTTGCAAACAAGTGTTCAAAGATCCAATAGACACTGAATTACAACAGTATGCAGACTTAGAAAATTTGGAAGCTGGTATTCTTCTAACTCATTACTAATGTGTGCATAAAAATTCCTTTTTTCTTTACTTCCATTTCTTCAATTGTTAAACTTGACCAACTTAGAGAGAGTTGTTACAAACTAATAGTCACTTCATATTATTTGCAGATTTTGAAGTAATGATGAATGCGGAGGTGGAGCATCATGAGGAGACTGGGACAGCATCAACAACTACTGAAAATTGATATCTTTGTGGAAGGAGAGCTCTGATTTTTTTGGTTTTTTATCATTTTTGCTGGAAGGAGAGCTCTGATTTTTTTGGTTTTTTTATCCTTTTTACTGGAAGGAGAGCTCTTGGTTGTCAAGCTCATCCTCCTTGAAGTTGATGCCAAACTAGTATGAAGATATTGCAAACAGAGATAGCTTCTTTATGTTATTCTAGCAATTTGTATTTTGTAAGGATATTTCGTTTCGACATTGGAATTGACTTCAGTGTTTAAAAGTTAAACTTTCAGAATCTAATGAAACGAGTTACAAATTGTGGCATCAATAACTTTAAATTTTCAATAAAGATAATATTAATCCGATCCGAATCGTATCCGATTCGAAATTCTAATCATCCGAATTTTCAGATTAACTTTTTTTATTAGTGGATGCGGATCAGATTTTTCATCATCCGATTCAATCGGATCGGATGGTGAATTGAGGCATAATCCGATCCGAATATTCGGATGCCCACCCCTAGTTCTGTCATTGTGGCCAACGGGCCGGATCGGATCGGACGTGTTAATAATAAAAAAATAAAAATAAAAAAAATAAAATTTTTTAATTTTTTTAATAAAATGAAAAATGATATTTATACATGGTTTAAAATGTTATAAAGATAGTAAGTTGTTAAAGAGGAATAAAACATGCTATTTTATTAAAGAGGAACAAATTAAGTGGGAAATTAATGAGTAAAATAATTAAAGATGAACAAATTAAGAAGAAAATTAAGGATGTGTTAGAAGAGTATTGAAGAGGATTAACCATGGCAAATAGCCATGGTACTTTATTTATAGAAATACATGATGAGTTAGGAGTCCAAGGGACTCCCCACTAACTTAGTGGGGAGTAATGGTGAGATGTTGAGGGGGGAGGCCAAAGGCCTCCCTCAACTCACAACACTCCCCCTCATCTCTCCATTACCTTGGGTTAAGCATATGAATACTTCAGGATTCGTTATGCTAATGGGGTGGATACTTCTTGATCCAGAGCCACTGTGGTTGCCTCGTTAAAACCTTAGCTGTGGAAAACCCAGTGGGAAAAACCAGCAGCTTAAGGGAAAAGAGTACAACTATCGAGGGACTCCCTCTGATCTGTACAAGCTTCAGGCTTACAGATCTCCTATGTATCTATACAATCATCTCCTATTCGTCTATACATCATTCATGTTCTGAAAGAAAATACATTCATCACTCATCTTATACAAGTTTCACTCATCTAGCGGCTATAGTAAAGCAATAGCGTTCTGGAGTGGAATGCTCTTTGAAGTTGGTAGATGACGCCACTAAAGTATTCATTGAATCAGTCTTCAGTGTGTCTGCAATGTACTGCTGGACCTGGCTGAGCGTTTCTAATACTTGCTTCTTGGATGATGAGCTTCTCAGAAGATGTAGACATTGGAGGATGATGTGTAGATATTTAGGAGGTGGCCGGCCTATTGTGTTGTAGTCATCGCGTTGATCTTTAAACCTACATATGCGATATATATTCCTTGACCCTTGAAAGTTGCGCAGAAGCAGCTTATCCTTGGTCTAGTATTGCTATCCAGGGCAACACTATATCTAGTTAACAACTTTACTGGAGACGTTCTATCAAAGATACGTGCAGTTCGCCAGATAAAGAAGTGTAACAAGTACACTATAGCTAGGCTCTTCGGGACCTAAGATGTCCTCCCCCTCTTCCAGCTACTGGAAGGTGTCATACATAAGTATCCATTTTTAATAGGATGCAAGTGGACATCATTCTTCATAAACTCGAGGTGTATGAAAGATATTAAAGGGTTCCACCACGAAGGGGTTAAATATATAAGCCGAGATAATACCTTGTTATACCTAGGTTTTTAATTTACAAGGTATGCTTAAAGCTATGTGTTATCTAGATGGTCTCTGCAGGAGATCCTATTAGCTTTAAGTCGACCACATATACGGCGAATATTACAAATCCTGTCAACAATCTTTCGGAAAAGATACACAGGCAGAATATTGCTAAGATCAACTAATGATCTTTGTAGCCTTTGTGGAGAAGACGTTTCTACGTCTCTCTTTCATCTCTGGGGGTAGAGTATACCCTTCTGAAAGTTTTATATAGATCTCTATATCTATATTGTCATATATGTATGCAGTCACAACGTCCATGAGCTGCATGTATTGGCTTTTTCAGAGAAGTGTAGGCTTAGTAGGAAAATGATCACATTTCCTTCATTTCAATTTCTTTATGAAATCCAACTTATATTCCACAGGTTTTACACATTCAGGTGTATGGACTATTGGTCCAAAGATTTTGCTTTTCAAGAGCGAGTCCAGCTCTACTCTTATTGCCTCGTCCCATTTTGGCCAATCTATGCGTTTATGCTATAGAATAGTGGGTTGACGTCATCGTCGTATTCAGCGACGTGAACGGCAATAGCGAAAGCAAAACCGTCGTCGACGACTGTGCTATATCTGACCAGTACCTCTCCAATACGTACGTAATATAATGATTTTTCTCTTGTTGTTTCCTCTGCAGGGGAAATTAGGAGGGGAGAGGTTGCTGGTCTGAGCTCAGCATCTTGTGTGGTTGGATCATTTTAATATATCCAGGAATTTTCCTCTTTTGAGGAATTTTATATTTTGAATCTGGCAGGCGTCCTCTTTTCAATTGAGGTATAGCTAATTCTGCTGTCGGTGGATTGCATCCATCTTTGGGAATGTCAATCCTAGCTGGCGTATTGGCAACAGGGACGTGTGAACAAACAATCTTCTGGTTGTCTGCAAATTTATCCGTCAATTGATGTACTTTAGTCTGAATGTGAAGGATCTTCTGGATCTCAACTTCACACAGAAAAGTATGCTGATCATAACGAGATGAGGACTTTTGTGTCCCATGATATGGTCTCAGAAGCTTCAGGCTTCTTTAGACTACGTGCCTATTTCAATGAGATCTTGCTCATCAAATTCACATTTATCAAGACTTGGTGGTAAACCAGAAGCAAGCAGCATCAGCAATAAGATATGGCAACAAGCGGGCCGTATCGTGATAAGCGATGCGGAATGCATTGTGTTGGTCCCTAAATACAACATGCAACTGGGATTTATCAATGGACGTGAAATCCATTGGAGTCTCTTTACCAGAGACTCTGCAAACCCATTATGAGTTTGAACATGCTGCAGGATGTTCAATTTCAATGCCAGTTACTTGGCAGAAGTCTTGAATGATATGTGTAGTAAATTCACCCACATTATAATCTTTTGAGAAAGCTAGGTTGCGAGTGAATATAAAGGCACACATAAGACCATCTAATAGATGCATATATCAGTACAGTAATGAAGTACCGAAAATGGGCCATTTGCGGGGTGAATAGGCCCGCAAAGGTCACCATGTATTCTCTCAATGAAGCCAGGAGACTCCAAACCCACTTTCAGGAGGGAAGGTCTCTCTATTAGTTTTCCCTTATGACAAAGGGGGATAAGGAAACTCAACCTTTTGAAGAATCTTCAGGTTCTCCAATGGATTCATTTGATGATGCGTCCATCATCGCTGATCCAGGATGACCAAGTCCATTTTGCCAGAGTTAAAAACTATGGCAAAGAAAGAAACTTCTGGTGCTCAGTCGAGTTGGCTTTCTATAGGATGAATATCTGTAATTATAGGGGCACGACAGTGGTCCAGTGAAATCGTAAGTAGATGGTCTTCTGGCCATTCTCTTGACGAGTTACATATTGATATTCAATATATATTATCCACAATTTTCAAGTTATTTTCTTTAAAAGAAATATCCTTGAAAATTGGAGATTTCCTATATGTTTAAGATGAGAATTTGCATCTTATAGTCTCGCTGTATGTGGGAGCAATATCAATGCTACACCAGTGCAACGAGGCACTGTCCACAATATTCCATACTTCATCTATAAGTAAAACAAAATTTTATTTAAGTCAATGAAAAAGACATTCAAAATAAAAGTTCGTAATTAAGCAAATTAAAGATGAAGCAACATTGAATTTTAAATGCATAGATAAAAGATGAAGCTTAATCGAGCAGGTCGTCGTTCTCGAAGTCTTTTGCAGTGAACATCGTTGGTGGCTGAACAGCCGCCAAGTTTGTTTCAGGCAGAGACTTCTGGCTCGCCTGATATAGTTCCTGGAGGTGGCGAGGAGTGCGGCAGATTCTGGACCAATGGCCAGTCATGCCGCATCTATGGCATTTATCCTCCCAGTTCTTCTTAGGAAGTGACACTTGGTCAGTGTTCTTTTGCTTCCATGTGAATTTACTCTTTCCTGTATTGTTGTTGTTGGACGGGGTTGCTGCTCCTCGTCCATTCTTCATCACAGCTTTCCCTTTGTTATTATTAGCCTTATTCTTGTTTTTCCACTTCTGGGGAGAAACGTGGTGGGCTTCAGGGATAGGTGCAGTGCCAGCTGGACGTAAATTATGAGTGGCTAGCAGTAAATCTCGATTCCGCTCTGCCCTAAGTAGGCATGAGATCAGATCAGAGAATTTCGTGAAGTTGCGTTCACGATACTGCTGCATGACGATTGCATCTTTCTCGTGAAACGAGGTAAATGTCTTTTCCATCATGGGTTGTTCTATCATTTCTTCACCGCACAACTTCAGGTGTGAGGTGATATTATGAAGTGCAGAATTATACTCAGCGATAGACTTATAGTCCTGAAATCTGAGGTTTTCCCACTCATAACTGGCACGTGGTAATATTACATCAATTTGATATTTATACCGTGCCTCCAGAGCTGTCCACAATTCAATTGGATCCTCTACCGTAAGGTATTCGGCCTTTAAGGTCCGATCTATATGTCTCCTAATATAGATATGGCTTTCGCCTTATCCACATCAGAGATAGTGGTAGGAGGGCTGCTAGATGATTGGGCCGCTTCTGGGGCCTTACTAGCAGAAGCATCGGCCGCTGCTGGGGCCGATGAAGGAACCAAAATTGAGCCAAGGAGGGCCATCGAACGCAAGTGGAACTTCAGGTCCACTCGCCAACTCAGGTAATTCTTTCCTGCAGCATCAAGAACTTCGAAATCTACGTTTGCCAATTTTGCCATTTATCTATGCAATTTAAAATAAGCATGAATCAATTAAAATGTAAATTTATGCATAAAGTATAAAATAAGTAAAATGTGGGGATCGGCCAGATACCCAAAAGAAACGTACAAAGTCCAAAGTCCGATATACAGTTCATAAATAAAAGAAAAATACAAGTTGGAAACCCAGAATGGGTCCCTATATTTTGCAAATTTCGCCTCCGTCTCCATTTGTCGGTACACCGGTCTTTGGCATAAATACATTTAATCCTCACTTACAAATTCTCTCAAAAGAAAATGAAAGTGCAAGGATTATAAAAGGTATCAAACTGGCCGATCCCAAAAAACACATTTTAACTTATATAAACATCCACGCAGTTATAATATGCTACATGCACAAAAGAAACAACCACGCATATAACTCAGGCATATATAATATGGAAAAAGAGACTATAAAATATAATAATCTATCGGACCACGGGGAGACGTCATACACCGTTAGGTTAGTTGACTAACGGCAGAGCGGTCGCAGGATCCTTAAGATAATTATAATTTGAAAAATCCTAATATTCCATAAATAATTAATAATGCAAGAGTGATATGTAACATAATTTTGGGAATTTCACTAACTGGGCTACAGGCCCAAACAAGAATTAAAAATGAATAATTATTATGATCGGGGCTGCAGGCCCATAAGTAAAATTATTTTAATAATTAATTTAATATTTGGGCTGCAGGCCCATTTGCAACAATTTTAATTAACATATTCATTTTGCAATTTGATTTATCGGGCTGCAGGCCCAATTTAGGATTCGAAATTAATTATTTATCTGAATAGGGCTGCTGGCCCATAAAACTTAAATTCATTGTTATAAACTGGGCTTCAAGCCCAAATTAGAGCACAAAATTAATTATTATTCTAATATGGGATATATGCCCATAAGCAAAATGAAAATCTTTTTAATTGTAATTGTTTATGTACTGGGCTTCAGGCCGGGTCAATCAATCAGGTCATGTTCATAAAAAATTTAAACCTGAACGTGCCCGAAAACATTTTTTTATTGATTTCCCCAAGCAAGGTATATCCCCTAAAAGAATTTATTTTGATATCTAGCCCCTTCCATTTTATTCCCTGATATTTCTGGATTTGTCCAGGATTTTTCCATGGCCGTTTCAAGCATATGATTATAATTAATTTGATTACAATTTTCAATGGAACCACAGGTCCGCAAGGCCCTAAAATAAAGTGCCCAAAAATAAAGTTTGAGTTTTGAGGCTCACTGGCCCAGAAACCAAAGCCCCATGGATCTAAAATCGCATAAGGATGTATTAGTAGGATAATTAATGCCCATGGATAATTAGCCTGCAAACCTCACAAATTAGGCCACAAAAAATAAAAATAAAAAAATTTCAAAGCATCTTGGTCCATGGCCACTATACCCCTCTCTTGTTCACGTCTTGAAGTTCAAAAACACAAAAAAATTGATAACAACCTTAATGGAAGGGCCCAAGCTTTCTTCACATCCTTATCCCTGCGAATTCGGTATCTTGCCCACATGGAAAGTTTTTCCCCGCAGAAATATATTTCCACATTGATTCACCCATCATGAAACAACATTTTGCAGTAGAGAATTTTTTTTTTCACGAGAGATCAGTACATTCAGTAATTTATATATACAAAGAGTTAGAAAAGACGACGCCGCTTGTCATTTACAACTCATGAACATCAAATAGACAATATATGCACAACCCTCAACATGCAGGGAACAGTTTCAGCCCATCAAGTTTTTTTTCATCATATTCTGATTCCATACTCACCATAAACCCATAAACCCAAATGACAACATACAAGGCAATGGGAGAAAAATCAAAGCAAGACAAGAAAACCATTGCATAGGCTTAAATCCAAACAGGGAGGGGTTGCGGGCTCAGAGACCGGGGCAGGGAGGTGAAGGGTTTATTATTATTATTATTATTATTTATATTTTTAATATTGTACAGACTGATAGCAGATTTAAACAAGCCGAAAATAGGCTGTGTAAAATCGTAGCTAAAAATTTTTGTTTGTAAATATCTACGGGAGCGAAAAGTATTACCTCTAGATTAAATAATCTAGGGACGATCGTGAAGATCCGTAGAAAGAAATAACCACGCTCATAATACGCCAAAGAGGATCGCCACAACAGTATGCCGCAACGGTACGCCGCAACAATAGATTCCTTAGCGCATTTAGGAGAAGAGACAGGATGAAAAGCTCAAGAAAGATAAGAGCGTACGTGCTGATAATGTGTTAGAAGAGTATTAAAGAGGATTAACCATGGCAAATAGCCATGGTACTTTATTTATAGAAATACATGATGAGTTAGGAGTCCAAGGGACTCCCCACTAACTTAGTGGGGAGTAATGGTGAGATGTTGAGAGGGGAGGCCAATGGCCTCCCTCAACTCACAACAGGATGAACTATTATATGGAAAAACAATTTAAGGATGAACAAATTAAGGAGCAATTTGTGAAACAAATAAAGTAGGTATCAAATTAAATAAGGGAAAAATTACAATAAAATTGGCATTAATTTTTAAAATAGGGGTCCGGTCCGGGCCTATTTCGCCCGTATTTTCTATAAATTAAGTGGTGAGTGATTTGAGATCTGATAAAGTGATCTAGGTTTATATTTGATATCATGTTTCACTCACTTTGCTAGAGACTAGCAAAACGCTAGTTGGAGGGTGTGATTCGGGATGAATATTGCATAATTAACCCCTTATCTAGCACTATTTTATGTGTATATGATGCTTGATTGGTCTCTAATACGTTCGTATTTTCTATACACTCATTTATTAGAGCAAACTCCTATTTTACATGCAAAATAGCAATAAACTGCATATTTCTGCTCCTTTTATATTTTTCATGGCTAGATCTTGATCTTACGATTCCAACGACTATTTAATTGTATTTTTCGGAGATCTGTGCTAATTACTGTGTATTTTTGAATGCAGAATCCAATAAAATGAAGAATACGATCGAAATACGCTCCAAATATGAAATACGATCGACGCAGCATTATCATCGTCGTTGGATCGAAATCCAATGGCCAGGAAAGCGAAGCAACATGAGCTGAGCGGGCGGGAAAATACGAGCAACGCGGCCTCATATTGGCTGTTGGATTGAGATCCAATGGCTGTTGTTACTCCCGCAGCGCTCTCAGAACCGATCGACGTGGCTTATTCTCGGCCGTTGGATGCTGATCCAATGGATGGCATCGATCCCGCATCAATCTCGGATCGCGAACGAACGCAGCGAGCTCTTGGCGACGTGGCGACATCCGCGTCGTCCATTTTCGCATCCGACGGCCGAGATTCAATCCGAGCTGAGCTTGGATGCAAAGCGGGTGCACGAGACTGAAGACCCGATAAGAGGGACACGTGGCTTCTCCAGGGCAGATCCCGCTTGGATCAACGGCTGAAATTTGCGCCGCTCGGTGGGTTTGGGTTTAATGCTATTGCAGCGGTTATTTGGACCCGATAAGCCCCAAAACCCGCAATGCTTATTATATAAGCGTATTTTAGGGTTTTAGGGGGGTATTCTTGGCGTATTTGGATGATTTTGGAGACGGTTTTGGCGGGTTTTTTTGCAGAATTTTTCTGAGTTTACAGAGAGTAATCTGAGGATTTTCAGAGAGCTTGTAGAGGAAGAAGAAGAGGTTTCATAGGCAAAAAGAGGGTGTTTTGGTGATATCTCTTGAACTGTTAGAAGGTAATAGAACTCAAGAGAGAGAGAGAGAGATAAGCTTTCTTAGCAAAAGAATGAGTAACCATGGCACTAGGCCATGGTTCTCTATATATTCATCTAATGAGGGGAGATGGAGGGCCTCAAGGAGACCAAGGGTCCACATTACTCATAGTAATGGGGACCAATGAAGTGGGTAATGAAGGAGGGGAGGCCAAAGGCCTCCCTCATTCATAACACTCCCCCTTACCCATTCATCACTTTGGTCTCAGTATTTGAGGCAAAGAGGGATGGATACTTCTGGATCCAGAGTAAGTGTGTTTGCCTCGTTAAAACCTTAGCTGTGAAAAACCCAGTGGGAAAACCCAACAGCTTAAGGAAAAAGAGTGCAACCCACAGGTTACTCCCCCTGATCCGTACAAGCTTCAGGCTTGCAGGTCTTTCAATTGTCGCATACCAATGTCCTTTACAAGCTTTACAAAAGTACATTTGGGCAAAGACTTAGTAAAAAGATCAGCTAAGTTGTTGCAGGACTTTATCTGCTGAACTTCGATCTGCTTGTCCTCCTTTAGCTCATGTGTCCAGAAAAACTTGGGAGATATGTGCTTCGTCCTGTCGCCCTTAATGTAGCCCTTTTGAAGTTGAGCAATGCATGCATCGTTGTCTTCAAACAGGACGGTAGGCTCCAAATCACCGGTCTTCAGGCCAGTAGATTGAAGAATGTGTTGGACGACGGATCGTAGCCAATAACACTCTCTGCTTGCTTCATGGATCGCAATGAGCTCCGAATGGTTGGATGATGTAGCTGTTGTGGTTTGCTTTACCGATCTCCAGGAGATAGCAGTACCTCCGTAGGTAAAAACAAAACCTGTTTGGGATTTTGCCGTGTGCGGATCTGAGAGATAACCTGCATCAGGCATAACCAAATAATTTGGGGGAGGCACCTCTCTGGTAGTAAAGTCCAAGATCAATGGAACCCTGGAGGTATCGCAGAAGATGCTTTACTCCGTTCCAGTGGCGCTTTGTAGGCGCTGCACTGTGTCTGGCTAGAAGATTAATTGTAAACGCTATATCGGGATGCGTACAATTAACCAGATATAGAAGTGCTCCAATGGCACTGAGGTAGGGTACTTCAGGACCTAGTATCTCCTCCCCCTCTTCCAGTGGCCGGAAGGGGTCCTTATGTACATCTAGTGATCTTACGACCATAGGAGTACCTAAATGATGACATTTATCCATATGAAACTTGCGTAAAAGTTTCTTTGTATAATTAGATTGGTGTAATAGGATTCCACCTCTTAGGTGTTCTATCTGTAAGCCAAGACAATACTTTGTTTTGCCTAGGTCTTTCATTTCAAAAGTATGTTTTAGGCTTTCAGATATCTCATTGATCTCTGCAGGAGATCCTATGAGATTTAAGTCATCTACATATACAACTATGATGACGAATCCTGTTCCTGTTATTTTGATAAAGATACACGGGCAGACTTCATTATTCGTGAATCCTTGCTGTGCAAGGAAATCACTAAGTCTGTTATACCACATCTTGCCCGATTGTTTTAGACCATATAATGATCTATGTAGCCTTACAAAGAATACGTACCGAGGTATCTCTTTCATCTCTGGGGATAGATTTGTAGGATCCTGTCCAAAACAGAGTTAGGATCGATAATATGAAGTTTAGACTTACGCTTGCGTATGCGGCACGGTAGTCTACGAACTTCGCCTTCGGATTCGCCACGACGGATCGAGTCTTCTCACGAACGGAGTAAGGCTACTAATCCACAATCTAAATCTCTACTTTAGATTAAGAACTTGGATAAGAGGGAGAGAAAGGATTTCTGCAGAGCTTCGCTAGGATGAAGATGCATGCATGAATTTCATGCAAAAGGTGTAAGAAATGGCTTACCCTTGGGTCTTATTTATAGCCCCCAAGGTAGTTATTTTAGGGTAAGTTGTTCCTTTGGAACAACTTAATTAAGGTGTACCATGATACATGGCACATTATAAGCTTAAGTTGTATCATATGCATGGTACAACATAAGCTTAAGATATTCCCCCTTTATTAGCCATATGTCGCATGCACTTATGCATATATAATGCGACTTTCCCACTCATCCAGAGATCCTCTCCGCAAGGGAACAGATTCCCTTTGTACATGACTTCGTGTACGCGACGTTCGAGGTCCGTATTCCCTCGTACATCCCCCACAAGGGTGTACAAACGTCTTCCATATCCAACATCTCCCACTCACACTTGAGGGGATTGTAAGAGAACGTCTTTCCCTTAGTTCTTTCATCTATCATACCGAGAAATAGACCGTGCGACCGTCATGCGCGTAGAGTCTGTTGTTGTGCACTTGTTAGAGATACACAACGACCTCGAAGGTGCAAAGTTGAGTAGTTCAACGCATGCTTTACCCTAGATTATTTCTTCACATTTCTTATACTTTATATTCAACAATTGAATCCCATCTGGATTACAATTGGCTGGCCAGCTTTGAATCATTAAAGTCCAAATGCGAATATGAAATCAATCTTCCTCTTCTTGCGAACCTTCTGATCTTGACTAGACTCGCTTTTCTAACGTGCCCCGCCGAGCCGAATTATCATAGCCCATAAGTAACACGCTAAGATAGCGATCATTTCGTCAAATCTAAAGGAACCAATTGGAGTCCTTGAGGGTAAGAGTAAAGACCCATATGGCCTTTGAGTCTCACATAATAGCAAACACTATTGCTACTAACTCAGTGGTCGAAATGCATACGTGGTATGAACACGTATTACAACATCACTCCTTTCCCAGGGAGAGTATGTCTTAATGATGTTGTACGGATGAAAAGATCAGACACCACAGTGACTATCTTTTTGAGTCCCCTTACTACTCGTGAAATATTCACGGACTCTCATCCTGCATAAGACAGATAGGAAAAAATCCTATGAGATCTCTTTCAAATATCCTTGTGATACAGATCTCAGATCTTTTGTAAGCATCCATATGATGCAGATCTTTCATTCGACTATCTTGTTTAAGTCATGACTCTAAATCATTCGTCTAATGATTTTGACTTTAAACTAGTCTCATCTCTATCTTATCCATCTGATAAGATAAGGCGGTTGCTCATGTGAGAGAGCCAACCTTAATCTGTCCGACATACACACAATTCAGCTGAGATTTCAAAAATGTACACAAACATTTCTTAAGAAATTCATTTGCAATGTTTGAAAAAGAACTTATTCTTTTATTAATTTTGATCATTTACAGACATGGGAATTTACATTGGTACAACTCAGCTCTTACGCAATCCTTGAGATGATAAGTGTTTGTAAAACACATCTCTGGGGATCGCCTTTGTAAGCGGATCCGCTATCATCTCATGCGTAGATATGTACCTTATGTCTACCTTCTTGGTCTTATCATAGTCTTTTGCAAATTTGTAGCGGATATCTATGTGTTTGGTCTTACAATGGAATTTCGGATCTTTGACATAGGCTATAGATGCTTGACTGTCGCTGTGTATAGGTACAGCACCTGAGTCACTTGCATTAATTAGCCTGTCTAAGAACTTCCTAAGCCAAACAGCCTCTTGAACTGCCATGCTAAATGCTACAAACTCGGCTTCCATGGTTGAAAGTGCGATGCAGGATTGTTTCTTGCTACTCCAGGATATTGCACCAGATCCGAGTAGAAAAACATATCCTGAGGTCGATCGTCGCTCATCGAGATCACCCGCCCAATCAGCATCAGTGTAGCCTTCGAGCCTCAAGGCATCTCCTTGATAGCATAAAGCAAAGTCTGCAGTTCCTTTGAGATACCGCATTATCCTCTTAACCGCTTTCCAGTGTACTTGCCCTGGGTTGGATTGGTAACGACTTACCATTCCAACGGCAAAACAGATGTCCGGTCTTGTACACATCATAGCGTACATTAGACTACCAACTGCACTGGAATATGGAACTTTTTCCATAATCTCCTTCTCTTTTTGGTTCTTCGGACATGATTTCAGACATAAATTGTCGCACTTGCTTATTGGAGTATCAATGGACTTGCAGTCCTGCATATTAAAACGTTCTAGAACCTTCTTTATATAAGTCTCCTGTGAAAGAGAGAGAAGTTTCTTCGAACGATTCCTTGAAATCTTAACTCCAAGGATATATGCGGCTTCTCCCATGTCTTTCATCTCAAAAACTGATGAAAGCCAAGCCTTGATATCCATCACAAAGCCCTTGTCATTTCCGACTATTAAGATGTCATCTACATATAGAGACATAATAACATACTTGTTCTTATTCCTCTTGATATATACACAGTTATCTTCATCAAGCATGGAAAATCCATTTGATAAGACAACCTCTTGAAATCGTATATACCACTGCCTCGAGGATTGTTTAAGACCATATATGGATTTAAGAAGTTTACAAACCTTATGTTCGTTTCCTTCTTTTACAAACCCTGTTGGTTGTTCCATATAGATCTCCTCGTCCAATTCTCCATTGAGAAAAGCAGTCTTTACATCCATTTGATGTAATTCGAGGTCTAAGCAAGCTACCATTGCCAGAATCAGGCGAATTGAGGTAAAACGAACAACAGGTGAGAAGGTCTCTTCGTAGTCTATCCCTTCCTGTTGCGTAAAACCTTTCGCGACAAGGCGAGCTTTATATCTGTCAATAGAGCCATCAGCCTTATGCTTGATCTTGAGAACCCATTTGTTCCCAATAGCTCTACGTCCTCTGGGTAAGTCAACTAAGTCCCAGACTTGGTTAACTTTCATGGATTCTAATTCCTCTTGCATCGCTTCCATCCATTTGTCTTTAGCAGGGCAAGATACGGCCTGTTTGAAAGTAGCAGGCTCGTCATCTTCTTGTAGTAAAGTCATAAAGGTTTGCGGAAATTCATCCTCAAATCTTAGAGGAGCCAACCTTGTACGACTACTACGTCGTATTTGAGATTCTTCAAGTCCTTGTTGACTTGAATTTAGATCAATTCTAATATCACTCCCACTTGGAATGTCGTTAGAATTGCTCCCACTTGGATCATTATTCCCGTATGGAATAGGATAATCGTCATTCGTATAATCCATTGGTGAAGGTTGAAACGTATTTTCATTTTCACCAAGAATTCTCCCACTCGAATGAGGTAATCCTTCTTGATCATAAATCTCAAATAGAGATAAGTCCTGACTTATCTCGCCCTGTCTTGGAAACTCGTTTTCCAAGAAAGTGACATCCCTCGACTCAAACTCAATTAGCCCACCATTTTCTTCCTGACTAACAAAAACATAACCTTTGGAGTTTTCTGCGTATCGTATAAAGATACATTTCCTTCCCCTTGGCCCAAGTTTGCCATACTTATGGGAGGAAATATGTGCATAGGATGCACAACCCCAAGGTTTCAAAATGTTTAAGTCAGGAGACCTTTGGTTCCACAACTCATAAGGAGTGGAGCTAACTGATTTCGAGGGTACACGGTTTAAAATGAAAGTGGCCGTCAATAATGCATCTCCCCAAAAAGTGATTGGCAAGTTAGCTTGCGCCATCATTGAACGGACCATTTCCATTAAAGTCCTATTTCTCCTTTCTGCAACACCGTTTTGTTGAGGAGTATAAGGCATAGTTACCTGATGTACTATGCCTTTTTCATCACAGAGTTCCTTAAAACTTATTGATTGATATTCACCGCCCCTATCGGTTCGCAAGACCTTAATCTTGCGATCTAATTGATTCTCCACTAAACTCATATAGTTTTTAAAGCAAGCCAAAGCTTCACTTTTGTGGGATATCAAATAGATATGTCCGAATCGGGTAAAATCATCAATAAAAGTGATGAAATAGGACTTTCCGCGTCTTGTCTTGACATTCATCGGACCACATATGTCCGAATGGATAAGCTGTAATGGAACCTCGGCCCTTGTGCCGGTTCCAAACGGCTTGCGACAAGATTTCCCCACAAGGCAATGTTCGCAGGTCGACATTTCAACCTTTGAAACATTGGATAGAAGACCACGTTTGGCGAGTCTATCCATACGCGTTGGTCCAATATGACCAAGCCTTGCGTGCCAACAATTCACATCAGACTCATAAGTCTTAGAATTTGCAATAAGGAAATTTTCATTACATGAGGAATCATACATTGTACTCATTACAATAAATCCTTTAAATACAAACCCAGTACCAATAAGAGTATTATTACAACTTAAGTCCACATTACAATCATGAAAAAACCAGTTATAGCCAAGACCCATTAATACAACCACAGAAATTATATTCCTTCAAATATCTGGAGCGAAGAGGACATCATGAAGTAGGAGAGTGCGGCCGTTGTCCAAGACTAGCTTGCAAGTCCCAACGCCTTTCACTTCAACACATGTGTTGTTTCCTACATAGATCCACTTCGTTCCTTGGGGTATCCGGTGATACTCCACGAAGGACCGTCTGTCCCTTGCTATGTGGTCGGTGGCACCTGAATCAATTATCCAAAATGGATTAGATTCCACAAGAAATATTGAACTAGAAACACATATGTAACTAGTATATTTACAAGTTACCTCGTCGCCTCCACTCGTACACGAACGAGAATAGTGACCGAGCTTGTTGCACTTGAAGCACTTGATCCTCTTCAAGTCTTTCTTCTTGTGCCATTTCTTGTGCCCACCCTTATGTTTGGGTTTCTTGGTAGACTCAGGTTGCTTATTACGTTCATTAGTGAACTTCGAACGATTTTTCCTTTTCTTTCCCCCGTTTGAGGAACTAGCAACCATGTGCACTTCTGCACTTGGCTTGGCAGCCGCAAGCCGCTCTTCCTCTAATTCGAGGTGCTTGGAAACATCGCTGAAGGTCTTGATGCTCTCATTGTGAGTGAGATGCATCTTCATTTGGTCCCACCCATTTGGTAGGGAACGTATGACTGCTTGGATTTGTTGCTCATCTGTGAGCACATGACCTGCGTCCTTTAACTCTGATATAAGGTTCGCCATATGTCGCAGATGTTTCCCCATGGAATGATCTGGACGTTTCTTATATGTATCGAACTTTATAGTTAAGGCGCGAAGTTTGGACACCGATGTGCCACCGAACTTCTCCTCTAGCTTGGACCATATGTCCATGGCTAGGTCATGTTCTCGGAAGATGCGCATTATGTCATCAGCCATACTGCTTAATAACGTAATGCGCGCTATCTTGTTCTTCCGAGACCAAGCATCAAAAGCTTCCTTGTCTCGTCGGTGTTGGGCCGTAGTGCCCAACTCAGGTTCAATCATAACGTTCTTTAGAGTTTCGAGCACTTCTTGCTCCTCTAGAACGTATTGTATCTTGATGGACCAAAGTTTGTAATTATCGCCGTTGAGTTTTTCACCTTTGTTTAACTCAGCGACGATATTCTTTGAAGCGGAAGACATTTTACTTTTAAAATGCTGCAAAAGACATAAAAACCGAAGGTTCGATCAAAAACATATTGCATAAAATTCTTAAAATATAACTCCCACTTGAAATTATATTATATTTGATAAGTTACTTTCGAAAAATATTGAAGATGTTGTTCTAGAATCGAAAAGGTCTCTTTGATTCCAATCACCATCTAGAACAACCTTCAATATTCCCCCATCACTTATCAAACAATAGTACTATTATAGTACTAGCAGCGGAAAAACGAGTTTGAAAACGTATTTTTCAAATATAATTCCCACTTGAAATGATAATAGAATATCCCATATGGATAGTTCTAAAATCAACTCCCACTTGGAATGATATTCATAATTTGATAAGTTACTTTCGAAAAATATTGAAGATGTTACTCTAGAGTCGGAGAGGTCACTACGTTTCCGATCACCATCTAGAGTAACTTTCAATATTTCTCCCTCACTTTATCAAATGTTAGTACTTTGCAGCGGAAAAGCGTTTTTGAAAACTTATTTTTCAAAACGTATGAAAACGTATTTTTCAAATAAAATATATTTCAACTTAGTACCCTTATGATACTAGTGAAATATTCGGCACTTCCTGACCATTTGTCGGGAATGAGCCGTAGCCGTGCCTAGGTCGGATCCCCCTTTTGGGGATTTTTCTGCAAATTATCGTCGCCGGCTCCCGTATGGATCCAGGCGTTTCCCCCCGTATGAGAGAAATTTGATGCAGACGACTGTCGTTTGGCCCCGTATGGGCTAGTTCGACCAAGGCCTTTGCCGAATTGGTCTGAAACTTCCCCCGGCCAGTGCCGATCAGTCCGGCACCCGGCCAAGGACGTCCTGCGGCAGCCCTGGCCACTGCAAGGGCCGGCCTGGCCACTGGTCTGGCCTAGGCCAGAGGCCGGCCAGGCCTCTGCCTGGCCTGGCCTAGGCCAGAGGCCGGCCTGGCCTCTGCCTGGCCTGGCCTCGGCCAGAGGCCCCTGGCCGGGGCCAGGGCCCCTGCCCTGGCCTCGGCCAGGGCGGCCAGGCCCTGGCCTCTGCCAGGGCGGCCAGGCCCTGGCCGGGGCCAGGGCCTCTGCCCTGGCCTCGGCCAGGGCGGCCAGGGCGGCCCTGGCCTGAGGCCAGGGCGCTGCCCTGGCCTCTGCCAGGGCGGCCCGGCCCTGGCCGGGGCCAGGGCCTCTGCCCTGGCCTCGGCCAGGGCGGCCAGGCCCTGGCCTGAGGCCAGGGCGCTGCCCTGGCCTCTGCCAGGGCGGCAAAGCCCTGGCCGGGGCCAGGGCCCCTGCCCTGGCCGCGGCCAGGGAGGCCAGGCCCTGGCCTGGCCACGGCCAGGGCCTTCTGGCCCTGGCCGTGGCCGGCCAGAGCCGGCCGGCCATGGCCCGGCCATGGCATTTTTTGCCTTGATCGGCCATGGCCCTTTGGCCATGGCCGGTTTCCCCTTTCATGGGAGGCCGCACACCCCCGCCGGAGGGGGTTGCCGCTGTGGTTATTGGCCGTAGCCAACCCCCTCCGCATGGGGAGGGGGGTGCATGGCCTTCATAACCCATTTGGTCATGGTGCACATGCACAAAAAAATTCATCTTCCCCGATGGGAATAACCACCACCTTCTTCTCCGGTGAAGCACCCGTTCGTCGAGGAAGTAGTTGTCCTCCAATGGCCGTGTGCCAAAAAATGAACCCACTTCAAAAACTCGTAAACTACGCGCTCCACATGAAGAGAGCGCACATTCCCTATGAATGGAGACTCAGCATCCATGAAGAGAGCGAGTTTGACGATATGAACGGTCGGTTCTTCCCGTCACGGAGAGTTCCTGCCATATCCGTAATGACAGAAGACCCTAACGTGAAAAGAACAACCGCTGCGTTCTCTCCGTCACGAAGCGTTCCTACCATATCCGTAATGGTAGGATACCCATCCGTGAAAAAGACAACGACTCGTTCATAGTTTCTCCGGGGCGAACCCGTATGGCTCTGATACCATTGTAGGATCCTGTCCAAAACAGAGTTAGGATCGATAATATGAAGTTTAGACTTACGCTTGCGTATGCGGCACGGTAGTCTACGAACTTCGCCTTCGGATTCGCCACGACGGATCGAGTCTTCTCACGAACGGAGTAAGGCTACTAATCCACAATCTAAATCTCTACTTTAGATTAAGAACTTGGATAAGAGGGAGAGAAAGGATTTCTGCAGAGCTTCGCTAGGATGAAGATGCATGCATGAATTTCATGCAAAAGGTGTAAGAAATGGCTTACCCTTGGGTCTTATTTATAGCCCCCAAGGTAGTTATTTTAGGGTAAGTTGTTCCTTTGGAACAACTTAATTAAGGTGTACCATGATACATGGCACATTATAAGCTTAAGTTGTACCATATGCATGGTACAACATAAGCTTAAGATATTCCCCCTTTATTAGCCATATGTCGCATGCACTTATGCATATATAATGCGACTTTCCCACTCATCCAGAGATCCTCTCCGCAAGGGAACAGATTCCCTTTGTACATGACTTCGTGTACGCGACGTTCGAGGTCCGTATTCCCTCGTACATCCCCCACAAGGGTGTACAAACGTCTTCCATATCCAACAAGATTAAACCCATCAGGAAGTCTCATATAGATATTTTTATCTATATCGCCATATAGATATGCAGTCACAACGTCCATGAGCTGCATTTCTAGGCTTTCCAGAGAAGTTAGGCTTATTAAAAATCGGAATGTGATCGAATCCATGACTGGGGAATACGTATCTTCGTAATCAATCCCCGGTCTTTGGGAAAATTCCTGGGCTACAAGGCGTCCCTTATAGCGAACGATCACATTATTTTCATCTCTTTTTCTTATGAAAACCCACTTATATCCCACAGGCTTTACACCTACTGGTGTTTGGACTACTGGTCCAAAGACTTTGCGTTTCAAGAGTGAGTCCAGCTCTACTCTTATTGCCTCGTCCCACTTTGGTCAATCATCTCTGCGTTTATATTCTGCTAGAGATCGTGGTTCGACGTCATCGTCATATTCAGTGACGTGAACGGCAGTATCAAACGCAAAATCGTCGTCGACGACTATGCTATTTCTGTCCAGTACTTCTCCAGTACGTACAAAATTTAATGATGTTTCTCCTATTGTTTCCTCTGCCAGGGAAATCAGGAGGGGAGAAGTAGCTGGTCTGAGCTCAGCATCCTGTGGAGGGATAATCTTAGTATCTCCAGGAGTCTTCCTCTTTCTAGGAACTTTATCTTTTGAACCTGGTGGGTGTCCTCTTTTCATTTGAGGTACAACCAATTCTGCTACCAGTGGATTGCATCCATCTATGGGGATGTCAATCCTAGCTGGCGTATTGGCAGCAGGGACGTGTGAACAGACAATCTTCTGGTTGTCCGGAACTTATCCGGTAAAACATGTACTGTATTCAGGATGTGAAGGATCTTCAGGATCTCATCTTCACACAGATTAGTACGCGGATCATATAGGGACAAAGACTTCTGGTCCCAACTAATGGTCTCAGGAGCTTCTGGCTTCTTAGACTATGTGCCCAGTTTAGGAAAAATTTTCTCATTAAATTCACAGTCAGCAAAACGTGCCTTGAATGCATCACCCGTCAGGGGTTCAAGGTATCTGATAATAGAGGGCGAATCAAACCCAATATATATACATAGACGACGCTGAGGACCCATTTTGGTCCTCTGAGGTGGTGCTATTGGGACATATACCGCACAGCCAAACACTCTCAAATGAGGAGATATCAGGAGGTGCGCCATATGCTAGTTGCATCGGAGATAAAGTATGACCTCCAGAGGGTCTTATCCTAATAAGTGATGCGGCATGTAAAATAGCATGCCCCCAAGCATCCACCGGCAACTGGAATTGCATAAGCAATGGAAGTGCAATCCATTGGAGTCTCTTTATAAAGGACTCAGCTAATCCGTTTTGGGTGTGAACAAGTGCTACAGGATGTTCAACTTCAATACCCGTTGCCCGACAATAGTCTTCGAAGACTTGTGAAGTAAATTCTCCCGCATTATCAAGACGTAGTTTCTTGATATGGTTATCGGGGAAATGAGCACGCAACCTTATTATTTGTGTCAATAGCTTTGGAAAAGCTAGGTTGCGGGTGGACAAGAGGTACACATAAGACCATTTGGTTGATGCATCAATCAGTACCATGAAGTACCGAAATGGGCCACTTGCGGGGTGAATAGGCCCGCAAATGTCACCATGAATTCTCTCAAGGAAGCCAGGAGACTCTAATCCCACTTTCAGAAGGGATGGTCTCGTTATAAGTTTTCCCTTGAAACAAGGGAGACAAGGAAATTCACCCTTTTGAAGAATCTTCAGGTTCTTCAATTTGCGTCCACGGGATTCAGTGATGATGCATCGCATCATTGCTGTTCCAGGGTGACCAAGTCTATTGTGCCAGAGTTGAAACTCTGGCAGTGATTGGCACGTCTGGTGCTCAGTCATATTGGCTTCTATTGGTTGAATGTATGTTTGGTAGAGACCCGACTGGAGTCCCTTGAATCGCTCGCAGATGATCTTCTGGTCATCTTTATGACGAGTGACAATCAGATATTTAACCTTATTTTCATCTCTGGTCTCTAAGTGATATCCGTTTAAACGGAATCCTTGAAACTTACGAGATTCCTATTTGATTTAGGAGAGAATAATGCATTATTTATTTGAAGTCTTGTGTTATTCGGGAGCAATATAATTGCTTCACCAGATCCTTCGATTATTTGGGACAGTCCTGAAATTGTGATAACATGACCGTCATATTTATTTACGCTACTAAAATAGCAATGATCGCGAAGGATTGTGTGCGTTGAGGCACTGTCCACTAGGCACTCAGACATCATCTATATAAGCAAAAACGAAATTTTATTTGAGCGAAAATGTAGACAATCATTCGAAAATAAAAGTTCGTACTAAAGCAAATAAAAGATGAAGATACATTGAATTCTAAATGCATAGATAAAAGATGATGCTTAATCGAGAAGGTCGTCGTTCTCGAAGTCTTTTGCAGTAAACATTATTGGCGGCTGAACAGCCGCCAAGTTTGTTTCAGGTAGAGACTTCTGGCTCGCCTGGTATAGATCCTGGAGGTGGCGAGGAGTGCGGCAGTTTCTGGACCAATGTCCAGTCATGCTGCATCTATGGCATTTATCCTCCCAGTTCTTCTTTGGAAGTGACACTTGCCCGGTGTTCTTTCGCTTCCAAGTGAAGTTTCTTTTTCCCTTATTATTTTTGTTTGTCTGGGGAGCTGCACCTCTTGGTTGCTTCATTACAGCTTTTCCTTTGGTGTTTTTAGCCCTCCTCTTGTTTTTCCACTTCTGGGGAGAAACGTGGTAGGCTTCAGGGATAGGGGCAGTACCAGCTGGACGTAAGTTATGAGTTGCAAGCAGTATGTCTCGATTCTGCTCTGCCCTAAGTAGGCATGAGATCAGATCGGCGAATTTCGTGAAATTGCGTTCACGATACTGCTACATGAGGATTGCATCTTTCTCGTGAAACGAGGTAAATGTCTTTTTCAATATGCGTTGTTCTGTCACTTCTTCACCGCACAACTTCAGGCGTGAGGTGATGTTATGAAGTGCAGAATTATACTCAGCGACGGACTTATAGTCCTGAAGTCTGAGGTTTTCCCACTCATAACTGGCACGGGGTAATATAACATCAATTTGATGTTTATACCGTGCTTCTAGCGCTGTCCACAAGTCCTTTGGGTCCTCAACCGTTAAGTATTCGGCCTTTAAGGTCCGATCTATATGTTTCCTAATGTAGATTATGGCTTTCGCCTTATCTACATTGGATACAGTGGTTGGGGGGCTGCTGCTAGATGTAGCAGAAGCTTCGGCCGCTGCTGGGGCCGAGGAAGGAGCCAAAATGGACCCAAGGAGGGCCATCGAACGCAAGTGGAACTTCAGGTCCACTCGCCAACTCAGGTAATTCCTCCATGTTGAGTCAAGGACTTCGAAATCGACGCTTGCCAATTTTTCCATTTATCTACGCAATTTAAAATAAGCATGAATTAATTAAAATTCAAAATTCATGCATAAAAAAATAAACAAGTAAAAATGCGGGGATCGGCCAGATACCCAAAAAAGTACACAGTCCAAAGTTCGTTTACATTCCATAAAAGAAAAGAAAAATACAACTTCGGAAACCCAAAGTGTGTCCCAATATCTTCGTCTTCATATGCTGTTGCACTGAGCTTTGGCTTTTTATACAAATTTCCTCACTTACAAATTCTCTCAAAAGAAAATAAAAGTGCAAGGAATGTAAATAGGTATACAATGGCAGTTCTAAATATGCTACAGGCATAAAAATAAACAACCACGCATATATCTCAAGCATAACATATGGTAAAGGAAACTAGAAAATATAATTATCTCGTAGACCACGTGGAAACGTCATACACCGTTAGGTTAGTTGACTAACGGCAGAGCGGTCTCAGGATCTTTAAGATAGTTATATTTTGAAAAATAGAATCCTAGTAAACCATAGATAATAATTTGCAAGAGCGATGTTTAAATAAATTTGTCAACATGGACTATATAAATTAATTGTGATTTTACATAATATTAGCAATTTGATTAACTGGGCTTCTGGCCCAAATAAGAAGACAAAATAAATTATTATTCTGATTGGGGCTGCAGGCCCATAAGCAAAATAAAATTTATTTCAATTTTCATTTTTATGAACTGGGCTTCAGGCCCAATAAACAGCCCAACTTATTTATTTTTTTAAGATTTGGGCTGCAGGTCCATGGGCTGTAAATTCAAAATTTAATATTACATAAGCCCATTTTTTTATTATCAAATGTGTAAATTACTGGGCTTCTGGCCCATCAGGTGAGGTCCATATCTCTACTCCCCCTTTCCCTAGGGTAAGGAGATAAAAGAGAGAGGGTTGGGAGGGGCAGCCGAAACATCAGTTAAGCCCCAAGCTGACATAATCAGATTGGCGTTGACAACCAATTTTTAAATATCAAAGGGCATGAACAATTTTTAAACAATTCCATGTCCAAATCGTGTATCAGATTATGTCATTTAAAGAATGTTATAACTGATCGTCAATACAAGTAATGAACAATATCCCAAGTTAACTGAACAATGGAGTCATACACGGTGACAAATTTTTTTTGGGATTACAACTGTCTTTTTGGCAAGGGTATTCTTATATACACACAAAAGCTATTTGGATTTCGGATTGCAACTGATGTTTCTTCATCAAGATTTAGCCTAACAGATTACCACATTTCCACTAAAAGAGGATGCACATAAAATAAAATAACATTTAAAATACAAGTAATGGTATTTTAAAATAACATTTTGGTGAAAGCCTATCGGGTGATCCGGAGCTCCGATTGTCAATTTTTTTTAAATTATTGTTTAATCCATTAAATCTGTGTGTATGTATATCTATTTTGATTGAAAAAATGATTTTCTTGCTATAGTAATTACTATAGATATCTTAGAAAAACAACATGCGCATGTTAAAAATATTGATCAAGGCAAGAAATTGTATTTAGCAGATTTTAAACAAGCCAAATTCGAGGTTGTAAAAAATCATGGCTAAAAT
This sequence comes from Scilla litardierei, assembly GCA_030789695.1. Taxonomy (NCBI): domain Eukaryota; kingdom Viridiplantae; phylum Streptophyta; class Magnoliopsida; order Asparagales; family Asparagaceae; genus Scilla; species Scilla litardierei. Next base: position 43,710 of record JAULAV010003703.1, read on the forward strand.
ATAAATTGTTTATTTACGGGAATAAGAAGTATACCTCTAGATCGATGATCTAGGGACGACCGTATAAAAGATCCGTAGAAATAAAAATCTGAGCTCCCGAAAACGTCGAGAATGCCGTAACGCTCCAACTAATCGCCGCAGCAACCAAAGATTCCTTGCGCGTAGGGGATCAATTTGGTGGGGATTTTAGGCTTGGATTCTTGCTCAAGGAAGAACACGTGCTGATAACATGTTAGAAGGTAATAGAACTCAAGAGAGAGAGAGAGAGACAAGCTTTCTTAGCAAAAGAATGAGTAACCATGGCACTAGGCCATGGTTCTCTATATATTCATCTAATGAGGGGAGATGGAGGGCCTCAAGGAGACCAAGGGTCCCAATTACTCATAGTAATGGGGACCAATGAAGTGGGTAATGAGGCCAAAGGCATCCCTCATTCATAACATGAACTTAATTATTTATTTGCAATTCCATCTACTTCTATTGATTAGAACCATGTTTAATATGATGAAACCCTTTGTTATTTTCAGTATGTGTGGCTAAATTCTAATTGTGCATGATATGGTGTAGTTATGGGACATGATGTATATTTATTTGGTTGAATCTTCATGCTAAAATTATTGACGTTGATAAAGTTATAATCTTTACTTAAAATCTCCGCTTCATCTTTTACAAGAACATGATTGAGTTGATGATCGCCTCACAAGGGTGAGTCTTGATCTCCCTAAAAGGGAGTTTTATCTCTTATATTTAAAAGATTATTGCTTTCGCAACAACTTTATTCGATTTTGTGCTTTAATCCCCACAATGGTATTTTCCGATGAATTTCTCTCAAAAAGAGACATCATTGAGTTATCTTTAATCAACCAAATTAATATAAATCATGGACCCTAATGAACTCATATCATGTGCATACTTCTCATAGATATTTACATAAACAAAACTTTCTATTGCTCGTATTGTTCATAAATTAAAAAACTACAATCAAATCCCATTCAGACCATCATCATCAAAAGTGGTTGGTCTCTTTTCGTTCAATCCCTATTTGATTTGAACTTTTTGGTTGCAACGGGGTTTCTTCCGAGGATTCGACATTTGGACTCCCAGATCTATATTACTTGGACGGACTCTTACGCTTGAGAGTATCACATTTTTGGGCTAAGCAAGTTTCCAATGAGGCTAGATGATTCTGCTTTTCTGGCGTGCGGGATTGCCTCTTGGATTGCTGAAAATGCGACCCTTCCATGGGATAGGGCTGTCGTAGAGAGGGTCGATCACGAGAGACTTGCGTCGATGGTCATCCACGCTAATGTCCAGGTAACTACTGCACCAGCCTCCATTGTAGGTGATGCAAGCATGGATGTTGACTATTGTGCTTTGTTTGCAGACTCTCGTGGCCATTGCTGCTTTGTGTCGACGCGCGCTAGTGGTGGCTAATCACGAAGTCACCCTGGGGGCCGTTAAGTTGGCCATGGAGAAGTCTCATGCCGAGCTGGATAGATTTGGGCTTCTGTGCAAATTGAGACTAAATCACATCCAGCGAGTTGAGCACGAATTACGTGAGTCTTGTCAGGGGCAGGCAGAACAAGCCGCCTCTAGAGAGCGAGCAGAGAAGACTCTGTTTGAGGAGAGAGCCAATGCCGGGGTCATCGCAGAGAGTGCGGTCCAAGGATTCAAAGATTCATTGCTCGATTTCACGAGCTGTACTCGAAAGGCTATGAGCGATGTCGATTAGAAGTGAAGGGCCGATTCCCTGACCTCTCCGCTGAGATCGACCGGATCTCGGTGCTATTTCCAGATCTCGATGACGATGATCTGAGTCAAGGAACAGGGAGGCCGCTCCCATCGGCGAAGTTGTCACTATGATGGGTGACAATGCAGGAGCCGGTGCTTCGAAAGATCAAGAGCCCGCGGTCGTACTAGGTGGAGATCAAGGGCCTAGCCAGGCGTTGTAGAATCTTGACACTCCTTTTACCCTGCTTTAATTTTCAAATGTATGGGGGGCAATTGAGATGTTTGAGATGTAAACGAAAACCATTTTGTAATGAAATCGCCAGAAGAGTTGTCTTGTATCTCTTTGTTTGTCGTTGTATCTCTTTGCTTGTCGTCACTCATGTCGTGTGGTCATAATGCATGATGGCCCCTTTCGATGGGTTAGACTCTTGCCCAAAGGCCGAGGGTAAAGGCATCGACCATGTTAGGAATAGACCACTCCATTCAGTGGCGAAGGAGCGATTCCCTCGACTCATGGTTGACGACACGAGAGAGTCGTTCAGCGGCGAAGAGGTGGCCCTTCGACTTATGGCTGATGATACGTGAGGTTCGTTCAGTTACAGAGGGGTGGAACCTTCGACTTACGACTGACGACACAGGAGAGTCGTCCAGTGGCGAAGGGATGGCCCTCCGACTTACGGCGATGACTCAAGAGATTCGTTCAGTGGCGAAGGGGTGGCCCCTTTGACTTACGGCTGATGACACATGATGGTCGTTCAGTTGCGAAGGGGTTGACCCTTCAACTTACGGCTGACGAAGCGAGAGAGTCATTTAGTGGCGAAGGGATGGCCCTATGACTTGCCGCTGACGACTCGAGAGAGTTGTTCAATGGCGAAGGGTGTTCCTTCGCCTTACGGCTGATGACAAGTTAGGGTTGTTCAGTGGCAAAGGGGTTGCCCCTTCGACTTACAGCTGATGACAGGTTAAGGTCATTCAGTGGTGAAGGGGCGTCCCTTCGACTTATGGCTGATGATATGAGGGAGTCGTTCAGTGGCGAATGTGTGTCCCCTTCGACTTACAGTTGATGACACGTTATAATCGCTCAACAGCGAAGGGGAGGCCCTCTGACTTATGGCTGACGAAATGACAGGGAGTGTCGTTCAGTGGCAAAGGTGTGGTCCCTTTCGAGTTACGGCTGATGACGCATTAGGTGTGTTGTTCAATGGCGAATGGGTGGCACCTTCGACTTACGGCTAATGACACGTCATGGTCGTTCAGTGGCGAAGGGGTGGACCTTTCGACTTACGGCTGACGATGCATTAGGTGTGTCATTCAGTGACGAAGGGGTGGCCCCTTCGAATTACGGCTGACGACACGTTATAGTCGTTCAGCAGCGAAGGGGTGGCCCTCCGACTTACGGCTGACGACGCGAGAGAGTCATTCAATAGCGAAGGAGTGGCCCTTCGACTAGCAGCTGACAATTCGTTATGGTTGTTCGGTGGCGAAGGGGTGGCCCTTTCGACTTACGGCTGGCGACACAATAAGTGTGTCGTTCAGTGGCAAATGGGTGGCCCCTTCGACTTACGGCTGACGACACGTCATGGTCGTCCAGTGGCGAAGGGGTGGCTCTTTCGACTTACGGCTGACAACGCATTAGGTGTGTCGTTCAGTGGCGAAGGGGTAGCCCCTTGGACTTACGGCTGACGACACGTTATGTTCGTCTAGTGGCGAAGGGGTTGCCCTTTCTGTTGGGGGATGTATGCCCTCAGTTCATTTGTATTTGATGCAAATGTATTTTAATATTAGGATGTTGGAATATTGCATATGATGCAAAAGATAATAAAATCTATATTGTAAATCGTTTACATATATATTTAAAAATAAAGGCATATAAATAAAGAGGATTTCATGTGAAAGTCACGGAGAAAACCGAGCTAAAATCGGAGTCCAAACGTGCCTAGTAAGACTGTTTAAAAGGGGGTTTAAATAGACTTTAATTAAAAATACAAAAAAAAATGGAGCCTCATATGAGAAGGGCAAAAGCCTAGCTGCAAATTGGAGCTGTGCTTTGCCTAGCCCGCAAATGTGGGTTGGGCAGAGCCCAGCCCGCCCGCAGCAGGCGGGCGCCCAACCCGCCTGGCGGGCGGGTGCGCCTGCTGGGCACGCCTGGACTGCAGGTGAGCCCCACTAGTGGGACAGTTTATGAACCCTTAATGTGGCGGCTGCCATTTTTCTGCGAAAAAATCTGTTTTTTTGCCATCTTTAAGACAACGTTTGAGGGGTCAAATGGAGTCGAGATTGAGCCATATTTGTTTCTATGCGTTCACCGTTTAGTGCTCTTCAATTTGATAGGTTGTATCACTTGCGAAGCTCAACGGTGAAAGACGAAAAATTAGCTAAATATTGGCCTTTGTGACAGGCAAACTGTAATTAATTTTTTCCTCCAAAACCTTTAGCCCACATCAGATATGATGAGAAGGGAAGGGGTCAGCAACCTATATAAATAGGGGCCAACCCCCTCCTTGAAAACTCGCACCAAGCTCCAGATCTGAGTAGCTCCATTAAACGTGAGCAAACTCGGATCTATACTTAAATTAAATATTTCCGCTTCTCCCTAATTCTTCGTTACTCCTGATTGGGCTTTAGCAAAGCTACGAAGGAGTTTGGATCGGATCCGAAGTCTTGACGAAGGATCCACTCAAGTGAAACTTTCTTCGGCGCGTGGTTGGCTTGGTAACAAGGGTGTAGCTCGCCTCAGGACGCGGTGTGGTTCGTGAAGCGGTTCGGCTTAGGACGAGGTGCGAATCGGGACGCGGTTCGGCTTGAGAGAACCGGCGCGGGGCCAAAGAAATGTTGCTAAAAACGACGCTTCGTATTCTGCGGAAACGAAGTGAAAGGTATGTAGTTTAAATATTCATGCATTTGTAATTGCAAATGTTAGATAGATCTATCCTTAGGGGCTGGTCGGACCCAACCCCGGGATAGTGGAGTTTTTGGCTAGGGTTGTTCTCTTTATGGCTTTGTTTAAAAATGTTTTAAATCTGTTTTTCCGTAGCAGCAGTAGCAGTACGTATATGTTGATAATGCAATTGAGTTGGGGTTTGATTGATTGATTGATTGATGATGATGGGCGTTTGTAGGTTTAAAACAACAAACCTTTTCAAACCTTTTCTTCAGAAAAAAGAGACCACACCTTTTCAAAACTCACAAAACCTTCATTGCGAAAGAGAATAACCCAAATCAGCTCCTTCGATAATCTTTGATCATTCGTTTTAGAAAAGCTAATCGAAGCTCAGATTCACGAGAAAAGAAGGGAGATCCATCAAAAGATGGCGATTCCCTTCACGAGCGAGCGAACAGAAAGAAACCCCAAATGATGATTCCTGCCAACGGAGCAGAGATAGGGGCGAGACGGCGAGTAGCTAGGGTTTTCATCAAGATGGGGGGTGAGACGGCGTCAAGGTGAGCAGCTAGGGTTTTGTGATTGAGATGGGGGTGAGACAGCGAGCATCAAGGGCTTCGATTTCGGGCGAGACAGCGAGCATCAAGGGCTTCGATTTCGGGCGAGACAACGAGCATCAAGGGCTTCGATTTCGGGCGAGATGGGGACGAGACAGCTAGGTTTTGGTTAGCGTCAAGGAGAGCAGCTAGGTTTGGCGATTGAGATGGGTGCGAGACAGCGAGCAGCTAGGGCTTTGATTTCAGGCGAAACAACGAGCAGCCTTCCGTTTGCGACTAGCGAGCCTTCGTTTGATTTTGGACGAAAAATGCCCATTTGGGCAGCCCGATCGGACTGGACACAATTAGATTTGATTCATATCATTTATTTCGGGTCTGGAAAGGCCCGATACCCAATTGGGTCGATTGGATAGCGGGCCAGCCCGTACCCATTTCATCCCTGGCCTCACTCAGTTTCTTTAGGGCAGGACTAAATGCACCTCAATTTGACGTGCATTGATGGGAAGTTAGCCTAAAACAGAAAAAAAGATTAAAGAAAGAGAGCCTGAAATGATGTTTGATATGATATTTTTTATCTATTTGTAGTAAAACGTCACTTACATGCACCTCAGTTTGAGGTGCATGTAGTTCTCACCCTTAAAGCATCATCATCGGAGGAGACTGGTGTACTAGGGAAACCCCACCCGCCGTCAGAAGAGAGGGAGGAAGAATCATAATACTCTGATAAAGCAAATTCATCAAAAAAATACTCCACATAAAGCCAGAAATAAACTTAACCAGGACCAGTCTTAATTTTACAACCATAAGCCAGAAGAAAAGTGCCATCATTTTCAAAATAAGACATGCAGCAAGCAACCATGAGCCAAAAGAAAAGGACCGCTCTAGTAGAGTTGTCATCAAAATATGGCATACAGCAAGCATGCGGACCTAGCATCAGTAACCTGTACACCTCCCGGGATCTTAGGGTGGGACGCCGGTCGCTTCCGCAGGTGCCCCAATACCCGCAATTGCCAGGAGGCCTCGAAAACGTGTTTCTGCACGTCTATCATAAACTGCAGCAAGGTGTCCAATCTTCCCGTTGATGTAGGCGGAGATCTGCTCCCTACGATTGCCGGCTTTGATGAATTCAAGCAAGTGGCGCTGGCGCGCGAGCTCCTTAAAGGTCACGACAGCACCAGCAACGGAATCCCGCGACATGCTGGCCGGCTGGACGTTGCGGCGGATACACTCTTCCTCGTACACTTTCCAGCATGCACCGTCGAACTGCTCTTGCGTCATGGGAACATAGTCGCCTATGGGAGCATACTTCGACCTTGCAACCGCAGCAAGTTCGTCGGCTTGGCGTCGTTTGCTGGCGGCACTCAGAGCACTGACGCCGTCCCCAATCTCCATGTCAGCAGCGCGACGAACTTTCTTGCGTTCAATAGCTTCGTCGTTCCGCATGGCTTCGAACATGTCCAGCCAGGCGACGTCCGAGGCTGTGAGCTTGCCCCCACCGCGTTTGGCCAGCCGTTGTCGCTGTTTCATCTGGTTTACAGCAGTAATACCCTCCTTAGTTTTCAGAAACTGGAGGAAGCGATAGAACTCCACAGGCTGCACACCCCTGATTGTTTCGTAATAGCGGTGGGTGATCCCCAAGCACGCCAGCTCCTCGAGTGCCACTTCGTCAGGGGTGTCGTCAAACGGGCGCAGCGCCTTGGCAAACAATGCGTCAGTGTAACCTTCAATTAAGTGTGAAGACGGTTCAAACACAATGTCTGGAACGCCGATGTCCCTGAGGCGAGGTACAACACGGGCAATGAGCTCAGCAGCTGCATTTGCTTTTGGTCGCCGGCAATCTGAAGGAAGGCAGACGGAACGATTGCCTTGATCTCCTGCCATAACTAAGAGACAGACCAAGTGATCAACCAACTGCACCACGTATAAGTAGGTACACGCTTGGGGGTTAGGCCGCTGGGAATTGAAGCGCAATCTTTCGAGGACCGCGAGACTTAGATAATCCCCACCCCCCTGCCTCTGCCCTGCGCCGCTTCGATCCTCCCGCCAGCTGCCCGTTCCGAGACTGGCCCGTGTTTCCGAGACCGGCCCGGGGGAGGGGGATCATTAAATATATCGATTTATTAATCAAACGGTCAATATGCGGTGTGTGGTTCTCAAGAGATTCTATCCATGTTTGTTCGCGCCTTGCGTTCTCGCTTGGTCAAAAGATGCTCATCATCGTTTGCTCTGTGTCTCATAAGGGCATCCGTCGTCTGCATGCGATCTCGGTCACTGTGACAGCACACTGCAGGACCATGATAGTATATATTCTTTATCCCCTCTTGATTAATCGCTGAAGCAGCAAGATTGAGACGTTGTTTAAGAGCATGTTCTTTTGTAGGAAAGTATAGGTGGGAAAATGAAAAAATCACTATTCTTGCACTATTTAATTGATTTCTATCTCACTCTTCGTTTGTGTGTTCTTTTGTGTCTTCTGTTTTTTTGGAAAAAAGCTGACGTGGCTGGAAAATTGGGATTCCATGAAGTGTTTTAGAGTTGGGATGAAAAGCTAGGATTACACAAGAATCCTAGCTTCGGTGGGGCCCTCAAGATGTGGGGTCACCTCGAGTAAGAATATTGGGGTTACCACACCCTAAAATCAAATGTTAAAAAATAACTCACAACTAATTTAGGCCGAATGTAACTTTACTTAGGATCACCACACCCCAAAATCCAACTTTCCACCTCCAATTTTCTTCATCCAAAAGAACACAGTATACGGAGTGGGCCCCACCTCAACTTTCCAACTCCACAATCTAACCTCGCTTTCCAACAAAAGAACACACTACACCAAATTTCTCTCTCATCAGATTCCACACTTCTCAACTTTTCCATTTTATACTTTCCAACAAAACAACAGGCCCTAAGCGACTACGTGAGGCGTATGGTGTCGTTGATTTGCTTGGTTTGTGTAGCTTGTTTTTGGTAAATGGTGAAGATCTCCATTGGGAATCATAATAGATCTTGCCGACTTCACTGCCTCTTCTATATGTTCCACGTCCCATAATTTCCCCTAATTTGATTTCTTTTGCTATTAAAATTATATTGGTTTTTCATCTTTTAAACAATGCGTATTTTGATATTTAACCCTTAAATATGCGTATTTCCTCTCCAGTTCCTTAAATATTAAACTGCAATCTTAATAGTTCATCCATCCTATATTCGATAAAAGAGTTAACCGATCTTATATTACTTAACGCTTACATACTGAATATAGTTAATTAAATAAGAAGTAAACATTAATTAGCAAATAACCAACCCAAATCACCTCCTAATCAGTTTTGGATGGTGGTGGTGGCGGCGGCGGCGCTGCCGCCTCCCCCCCGAAAACCGACCTCCTCGGTCGTCGTCGTCGTCGACCGCGCGTCCCCCTCCTCCTCATCGTGTTTTTGATTTTGGAGAGGAGGTGGAGCCGCTGCTGACGCCGCCCCTCCCTCTCCTCCATTGTTTGTGTTGAGTATTGGACTCTCCACCTTGATTTTGATGATGATCAAACACAAATCATTGTGACTAACTGTAACGACTCGAAATTTTTCAAAACTTTTAATTACAAATTTAATATATATTTTGTAATGGTTTGTCAGGAGTTTTAAATGATTTCAAAAAAATTATATAAAAATATTTTGAAATACTAGACTTATTCTATTGTATTTCAGTATTTTCGGATTTCCTCAAATACCCAAAACGTTTCTGTTAAAATTCATTTTCAAAAATTACCGTTTTGATTCGATGAATTTATTTTCTATACAAACATCTTCAAAACGTTTTCAAACTTCTGCAGTAACCTCCTATGACCACTTAGGACTCCCCACATTAATTTCATAATTTTCTGATAACATTTCAATAGAGAACCCGCAAACCCGCTTTCTAAACGTTTTGGCCAAAAACTAGTATCTCCGTAGTCCAAACCCTAAAACGGACTTCGTATTCGCCATCCTCGCGACGATACGATCCCGTGGGTATGTTTTCGTAATTTTTCGGACACATTTACTAGTAGGGGCAAAATCGTAATTTTGTATTTATCTCTTAACTACGTTTTAATCTTTTTACTTAATTACTAATTACCCTTAATCCCTACCTACCCTAACCATGACTAACACATGGGAAGTTGGACGTTCACATTTTTCCTAACTTAGTCTAAAGCTAACACCTAATCCTGCCTAACCCAATTAAATTTGTTGACTAAGTATTGAATGAATTAATCCTATTAACCTATTTAAACCTCAGCTTAATTCTCTAAACCCATCCCTCTCTCTCCGATAACCCACACAGCACACAGTTATCTCTCTCTCTCTCTCTCTCTCTCTCTCTCTCTCTCACCCTCTCCCCCTGGGCAAACCCTCTCCTCCGGCGGAGCTCCGACCGCCGCCGATGAAGTGACGCCGGCCTCCGCCGGAGTCCGACGACCCCCTCACCCCAGCAAACGCCGGCGAGCACCCACAGCTCCGCCACGCTCTCTCCCCGTCTCACTTGCTCGCGTCCGCCTCCCCTCTCGCCGTCGACGCCGTCTGACCGCCGCCCTCTCTTCACCGACGACCGCTGCCCCGCCGTCGCCTGCTCCCATCGCCGCCAACGGAACCCCCCGCTCTCAACAGCAGCTCGCCCCCGCCGCCGTGCCCGCCTCCGTCCGCAGTGGGAGCCGTCGCCTCCTCCGTCCGCTGCAGGAGCCGCCGCCGCCGTCGTCCGCTGCAGGAGCCGCCGCCCCGCCTCGCCGTCCGACGCCCCCCAGCGGCGTAAACGACGGTGGGTGCGTAATTGCCTCGGTGGCAATTCCGTAAATACGGAGAAATTCGTATTTTCGTAATTTTAAATAATTATTAATTGGGTTTTAGGGTTTTTAATCCATAACTAATTATACAGGGGCCAGAAAAATGAGTGGATAGTCCCAGAAAATCAGAAAAGACATTTCGGAGCCATTGGCGCTGGTCTTACCTCGACCAGACGCCTATTTTTTTCGGAATGATTTTTCAAACCTAAAGATTAAATATGTACAAATCATTCTAAAAATCGTAACTCGCTGATTTTATGTACACAAATATGTGATAAAATTATATGAGATAATAGACTTCGAGACGGTCGTTTCGACTATTCATTTATGTAATTCCGACTTGTATTGCTCCCGTAAGAAATTACGGAAAATACAGGTCACTTATGTATTTTAGGGTTTTAAGGCTATTTCTAAGTTTTTTAAAAATTATAAAAAATTACAGAAGCTTCTGAAAATTCTCCCCTCTTGCAGTAAAACCTAAATAATTATTTTAGGTTTATATAAAAATTTTAAATATTTTTCGACACCGTTTTAACGAGTTTAAAAATCAAACTGACCTAATTGTTTAAATAGAAAAGGTCGTGTTTTTACTAATTAAGTATTTTGTGTTGCAGGTACAGACTCTGGTGTACTAGCCTCAGAGGAAGCACTTGATCCTCTTCCGGCTTACTACAACGGTATTAATTTTGGTAAGTCACGACAGGTTCTAAATTTAGAAATCTAGTCTGCTGTGCTCGTACGAACTTGTAGCACCGCACTACTACGTGCTCGAAGCACGGAAACATACGCCACTTTCTTGTGTTGGACTTGACTTGGAACATCCCGTGGAACGTTCATGTAAAGAACTTGTACTTGACACAACACCGGGTTTTGGGGTAACTCATAGTTTGCGAGAGTACGGGAGTGACTAGAGTTTGGTCTACCTGTCCTGTCGCCTGTGTTTCGGCGCCCTGTCCTGCTGCCTGCGTTTCGGCAAACCATACTGCTGCCTGGGTACCGGCATTCGTCTGGGTAGCACCCAGGCAAGAGACAAACTGATCGGTCACATATTGTACTCTCCGACTTGAGTCACGTAATTTTAGCAGAGCTTGCACAGTTACTTCTTTACAGTCATGCACTTTACTTTCTGCACTTGTAGCACTTTACTTTCTGCACTTGTACAGACACTACACCGTACTTTACTTCTGCTTGTCATACTTGTACAGTACTCCTTTTCTTTGTTTAGAATCTTTGTGACTTACCTTCGGTTCCACTTGTGGCACCGATAGACGAAGATCAGATTGAGGAGATTGCTCCAGAGTATGAGGAGCCTGCGTACAACCCGGAGGCCACAGAGTTTTAGTTACTTTTCTGTCGGAGTGTGTATTGTACTATGTATTTCCGTTTCTGCATTTCCTTTCAGTATTTCCTTTCATGTATTGGTGTGAGAGAGTGTTGGTTGTTGTACTTTAATTTGGACTGTAATAATGTCTGTAAGCAGGTTTGAGTGTTGTTGGTACATCTCTGCGTTGTGGCTATGCTGAATTCACTGGTAAACTGCGGAACCTGCGAAATAAACCGAATAAGTAACGGGCCCCCGAGAGCGGGTCGTTACAGGTTTGGTGGCCCACGCAGGTCCGTGCAAAATACCTCGTGAACAGCATAGTAAAACCAGGATGTATCGTATACGATACTCAACTAAGTTGACATTCCTATGGATGCAGGTTTGACACTCGGAAGACGGACGGGAACATCTCGGAGAGCCCCAATGGAGTTGACCTATCATGCCTTAATAAAAGTTATTAACAAAACTTTGATAGGATTAAATAATAATAATAATCCTTCTGTGTCGGTGACACTCATATGAATGATGATCTTCCTTCAATGGACCATGATACCGGTCAATGTGCTTGGCTAAAGTCTGTTGGATCAACCTAGCTAGACTGGGCATAAGTGATCCTGGCTTAGTCACTTCCCTGGCCGTGTCCGCTGGACCGCAAGGATGTGAATCATGATTATGTGACGTCATCGATCTTATTCACTATCAACCTCTCTTCAAGCTTGATGACCTTTTCATTTGACATTCTTGGAATCTTTTTATATTAAATAGATTTCCTTAAACATATACACGTTCTTACTAAACATTATGAACAGGTCTTTCGTATTTGGCGCTCAAGAAATGGACGGAAACACCTCAAAGACCCCCAATGGAACCTATCAGTCTGAAGCCAACAACCCGACCGACAACGGGCCAACTCCCACAGTGCATCAGATCTCGGATCTGGCATTGCGAGAAATGGTCGAAGCTATCAAAGGCGAACATCACCCTACGGGAGGCATCCGACAATTTCGCTCCCTCTACCCGAAGACCTGGAACGGAGAAGATGGCCCGATGAAGGCCGATGAATGGCTAGAAAGTACTGAAGAGAACTTGAGAGCCGCCCAGATCGGGAGGCATGCCTGGGTAGATACTGCCAGGTCCCAACTAACGGATGGGGCCAGAGTTTGGTGGGGCTCTGCAGAAAAGCGTCTCCAGCGACCAATCGAATGGGAGACATTCACGGAACTTTTCCGCACCCAATATTTCTCTCCGGAGGCCCAGATGGAGCTTGAGGCGCAATTTGTTGGGTTGAAGCAAGGTTCCATGACGGTGGAACAATACGACGCCCGGTTCACCATGTTGAGCCGCTTTGCTCCTGAGTTGGTTGCCACTCCAATAGCTCAGGCTCGACGCTTTAAGCAGGGTCTCAACATAGAGATCCGTCGGAATTTAGTTGGACGTACATTATCTACCCACACCGAAGTTCTAGCTGCTGCTCGTGAACATGAGTTTGTGGAAAGGGAAGAAAGGCGTGGGTTGGCTGCCCCTCACAGAAGACAACCACCTCCAACCCCTGTTGCTGGACCTAGCCGACGACCCCCGCCTAATCAGATGTATCGGCCCATTCAACAGACGCAGTTCAAGAGGCAGGGCCCACCACCACCACCGCGCCTAATATGTCATCATTGCGGGAAACCAGGGCACCTCCGCTCAGAATGCCGATCTTTTCTAAACCTCTGTTTGGTCTGTGGATCAAAGGACCATGTTGCAAGGGACTGTCCTGAGAGGAAGTCTCAGCTACCTAACCCTGCTCCGGCCCACGTCCCTGCCAGGAATGTGCCACCACGTCCACCACCACCTGCTCAACAACGTCAGCCACTCCCTCCCCAGCAACAATTATACCAGCAAGCTCGCCCACAGGCGCCACCTCCAAGGCGTCAAGCTTATACCATGACTGTGGAAGAGGCCGAAGCTACGGACCAGGTGATCACAGGTATGAGATTTCCGTTCACTAAGCTACCTACTATTCTATTTAAGGATCGTGAGCTTAGATGTGACTCTCATTACCATAGGTATCGTCTTAGTAGCCGGTAAGCCTGCCCTCACACTGTTCGACTCAGGAGCTACACATTGCTTCATGGCAAGTCGATTCGTCCAAACACACGACGTCTCTGTAGAACCTCTGACTTCCCGTTGGAAGGTCGAGACCGGTGGTGGATCTCTACCAGTAACCAGCAGATGCCTCCAATGCTCTGTTGTGATCTGTGGACGAGATCTCTACGCCGACTTCATGGTGATAGAGTTGCCAACTTTCGATGCTGTTCTTGGGATGGACTGGTTAGGAACATTTCACGCTACCATTGACTGTCGTCAAAGGAGGGTAGAATTCGAGATACCTAACCATCCAAAGTTCGAGTTCCTCAGCGGAAGTCGATCAGAAGGACCCGTGAAGTACCGAGCCAGACTTTCGGAAGCGATGGCGACTACAGCAGAAGATGAGCAAGAGAAGCCTGAGATAGTGCGAGAATTCTTGGACGTATTCCCGGACGACCTCTCAGGTTTGCCTCCGGATCGCGGCCTTGAATTTACCATTGATCTTATCCCAGGTGCACAACCAATGTCCAAGGGACCTTACCGCATGGCACCACCCGAGCTTGAAGAGATTCGAGCTCAATTAGATGATCTTATACAAAAGGGATGGATACGACCTAGTGTATCCGCATGGGGTGCCCCAGTGCTGCTCGTGAAGAAGAAGGACGGATCCCAGCGCATGTGCGTCGACTACCGCGAGCTAAACAAGATGACGGTGAAGAACAAGTACCCGCTACCCCGCATCGACGACCTGTTCGACCAGCTTGGAGGATCGAGCGTGTATTCGAAGTTGGACCTAAAGACCGGATATCATCAAGTGAAGGTGAAGAAGGAGGATGTCCACAAGACCGCATTTCGGACGAGATATGGACACTACGAATTCCTGGTGATGCCATTTGGTGTGACTAATGCACCTGCTGTATTCATGAGTCTCATGAACCAGGTTCTTTACAACCATCTGGACAAGTTCGTAGTCGTCTACATCGATGATATCCTCATCTACTCAAAGGACGCCGAAGAGCATAGAGTTCACCTGAGGAAGGTCTTGGAGACGCTAAGACAACATAAACTGTATGCCAAATACAGTAAGTTTGAGTTTTGGCTCGACAAGGTGGCTTTCCTGGGTCACATCATATCTGGAGAAGGGATATCCGTCGACCCCGAGAAGGTAGCCGCTGTTCAGAACTGGCCAGCCCCGAAGACTGTCACTGAGATTCGAAGTTTCCTAGGACTGGATGGTTACTACCGACGATTCATCCAGGACTTCTCGAAGATCGCAGGAGCCATGACGCGATTGACGAGGAAGGACGTGATGTTCGTTTGGTCGAAAGCTTGCGAGGAGGCATTCCAGGAGCTGAAGAAGAGGCTGACTTCTGCCCCGATTCTGGTCATCCCAGACAGAACCGGAGGGTTTGAAGTATTTTGTGATGCTTCTGGCAAAGGACTCGGGTGCGTGCTGCATCAGCATGGCCGAGTCGTCGCTTATGCGTCCAGGCAATTGAAGATCCATGAAAAGAACTACCCCACTCATGACCTTGAGTTGGCGGCAGTTATCTTTGCCCTGAAGATATGGAGGCACTTTTTACTGGGTGAACACGTAAAGATCTTCTCTGATCACAAGAGTCTTAAATACCTGTTCACCCAGAAGGAGCTCAACATGCGCCAACGCCGATGGATAGAGCTGATGGCGGACTATGATATTGACCTTCAGTACCATCCTGGGAAGGTCAACGTCGTACCGGATGCCTTGAGTCGCCTCCCTGCAGTGATGACTCTCACATCACAATGGAGGCTTCGACACGAGATCCGAGCCATGGAGATGGATGTCATACTACCTGGAGTAACGTCTTCGTTGCTCAACCTTCAGATCAAGTCAGACCTGGTGGATAAGATCAAAGCTGCCCAAGCCGGAGACGCGAAGCTGCAGAAGATCAGAGACATGGTGTTAGCAGGTCAGAGGCCTGGATTCAAGATCCATGAGGACGGATCTTTGAGATTCGGCAACCGCATCTGCGTACCATCTGGAGACGTCAGAGAAGCTCTATTGGAAGAAGCTCACAGTTCTCCATATTCCATTCATCCAGGAGGAACGAAGATGTATCAAGACTTGCGACAACACTACTGGTGGCATGGGATGAAGAGAAACGTCGCACGCAGTGTGGCGAAGTGTATAGTGTGCCAACAGGTGAAGGCTGAACATCACCGGTCTGCCGGATTGTTGCAGCCTTTGCCCATCCCAGAATGGAAATGGCAACACATCACGATGGACTTCGTGACGGGACTGCCCAAGAGCACGAAGCACAATGATGCTGTCTGGGTGATCGTTGATCGATTGACCAAGTCAGCACACTTCATTCCTTTCAGAGTGGGCCAGTCGACCGAGACGCTTGCCAAGAAATACATGGAAGAGATCGTGAAGCTGCATGGTGTCCCTGTCAGCATTGTTTCGGACAGAGACACTCGATTCACGTCTCATTTTTGGAAGAGCTTGCAGGAGTGTCTGGGGACCCGATTAAGCTTCAGTACAGCTTATCATCCTCAGACTGATGGCCAATCAGAACGCACCATTCAGATCCTGGAGGACATGTTGCGTGCATGTATGTTGGACTTCAAGGGATCCTGGGAAGACCATCTTCATCTTGTGGAGTTTGCTTACAACAACAGTTATCAGGCCAGCATCGGTATGGCGCCTTTTGCAGCGCTATATGGTCGGAAGTGTCGTTCCCCCTTGAGTTGGGACGACATTGGTGATCGAGAGCTCATTGGTCCAGACTTGATTGTTGAAGCAGTGGAAGTAGTCCGGACCATCAGAGAGAAGCTACAGTTGGCTCAAGATCGATACAAGCATTGGGCAGATGCAAAGCGCCGACATTTAGAGTTCCAGCCTGGCGATCATGTATTTTTGAAGATCTTGCCGAATCGTGGGATGATTCGTTTTGGACGAAGAGGGAAGCTCAGTCCTCGATATATTGGTCCATTTGATGTCTTGGAGCGAGTAGGCGAGGTGGCCTATCGCCTTGCCTTGCCACCTGCATTGGAAGGAGTACATGAAGTTTTTCATGTCTCACAGCTTCGACGCTACGTGAGTGATCCTAGTCATGTTGTGGATTACTCCGAGATTGCTGTTCGTCCAGATCTATCTTATGAACAACAACCAGTCAAAATCCTGGACCGACGGCAAAAGATCCTCAAGAATCGAGTAATCAACCTTGTCAGGATAATGTGGCGTCACGACTCACCTGGAGAATCTACTTGGGAACGAGAAGACGAGATGCGAGAACGCTACCCGTACCTATTTACCGAATCAGGTAATCCTACTAGTTACGAGATTAGTTACGAAAGCGGTCGTAATATTAATAGTAAGTATTCATAAAT
This sequence comes from Scilla litardierei, assembly GCA_030789695.1. Classification (NCBI taxonomy): domain Eukaryota; kingdom Viridiplantae; phylum Streptophyta; class Magnoliopsida; order Asparagales; family Asparagaceae; genus Scilla; species Scilla litardierei. Next base: position 60,452 of record JAULAV010003703.1, read on the forward strand.
ATCATCTCTTGCTTTCTTGATGCTATGATGTCACATTATATTATTTACAACCTGATTTAGTAGACCATTATTATCATTTATTTGCTTGAGCTTCTTCATAACAAAGTTATTTAAGAAATTCCGAGGACGGAATTATTTTAAGGAGGGTAGGATGTAACGACTCGAAATTTTTCAAAACTTTTAATTACAAATTTAATATATATTTTGTAATGGTTTGTCAGGAGTTTTAAATGATTTCAAAAAAATTATATAAAAATATTTTGAAATACTAGACTTATTCTATTGTATTTCAGTATTTTCGGATTTCCTCAAATACCCAAAACGTTTCTGTTAAAATTCATTTTCAAAAATTACCGTTTTGATTCGATGAATTTATTTTCTATACAAACATCTTCAAAACGTTTTCAAACTTCTGCAGTAACCTCCTATGACCACTTAGGACTCCCCACATTAATTTCATAATTTTCTGATAACATTTCAATAGAGAACCCGCAAACCCGCTTTCTAAACGTTTTGGCCAAAAACTAGTATCTCCGTAGTCCAAACCCTAAAACGGACTTCGTATTCGCCATCCTCGCGACGATACGATCCCGTGGGTATGTTTTCGTAATTTTTCGGACACATTTACTAGTAGGGGCAAAATCGTAATTTTGTATTTATCTCTTAACTACGTTTTAATCTTTTTACTTAATTACTAATTACCCTTAATCCCTACCTACCCTAACCATGACTAACACATGGGAAGTTGGACGTTCACATTTTTCCTAACTTAGTCTAAAGCTAACACCTAATCCTGCCTAACCCAATTAAATTTGTTGACTAAGTATTGAATGAATTAATCCTATTAACCTATTTAAACCTCAGCTTAATTCTCTAAACCCATCCCTCTCTCTCCGATAACCCACACAGCACACAGTTATCTCTCTCTCTCTCTCTCTCTCTCTCTCTCTCACCCTCTCCCCCTGGGCAAACCCTCTCCTCCGGCGGAGCTCCGACCGCCGCCGATGAAGTGACGCCGGCCTCCGCCGGAGTCCGACGACCCCCTCACCCCAGCAAACGCCGGCGAGCACCCACAGCTCCGCCACGCTCTCTCCCCGTCTCACTTGCTCGCGTCCGCCTCCCCTCTCGCCGTCGACGCCGTCTGACCGCCGCCCTCTCTTCACCGACGACCGCTGCCCCGCCGTCGCCTGCTCCCATCGCCGCCAACGGAACCCCCCGCTCTCAACAGCAGCTCGCCCCCGCCGCCGTGCCCGCCTCCGTCCGCAGTGGGAGCCGTCGCCTCCTCCGTCCGCTGCAGGAGCCGCCGCCGCCGTCGTCCGCTGCAGGAGCCGCCGCCCCGCCTCGCCGTCCGACGCCCCCCAGCGGCGTAAACGACGGTGGGTGCGTAATTGCCTCGGTGGCAATTCCGTAAATACGGAGAAATTCGTATTTTCGTAATTTTAAATAATTATTAATTGGGTTTTAGGGTTTTTAATCCATAACTAATTATACAGGGGCCAGAAAAATGAGTGGATAGTCCCAGAAAATCAGAAAAGACATTTCGGAGCCATTGGCGCTGGTCTTACCTCGACCAGACGCCTATTTTTTTCGGAATGATTTTTCAAACCTAAAGATTAAATATGTACAAATCATTCTAAAAATCGTAACTCGCTGATTTTACGTACACAAATATGTGATAAAATTATATGAGATAATAGACTTCGAGACGGTCGTTTCGACTATTCATTTATGTAATTCCGACTTGTATTGCTCCCGTAAGAAATTACGGAAAATACAGGTCACTTATGTATTTTAGGGTTTTAAGGCTATTTCTAAGTTTTTTAAAAATTATAAAAAATTACAGAAGCTTCTGAAAATTCTCCCCTCTTGCAGTAAAACCTAAATAATTATTTTAGGTTTATATAAAAATTTTAAATATTTTTCGACACCGTTTTAACGAGTTTAAAAATCAAACTGACCTAATTGTTTAAATAGAAAAGGTCGTGTTTTTACTAATTAAGTATTTTGTGTTGCAGGTACAGACTCTGGTGTACTAGCCTCAGAGGAAGCACTTGATCCTCTTCCGGCTTACTACAACGGTATTAATTTTGGTAAGTCACGACAGGTTCTAAATTTAGAAATCTAGTCTGCTGTGCTCGTACGAACTTGTAGCACCGCACTACTACGTGCTCGAAGCACGGAAACATACGCCACTTTCTTGTGTTGGACTTGACTTGGAACATCCCGTGGAACGTTCATGTAAAGAACTTGTACTTGACACAACACCGGGTTTTGGGGTAACTCATAGTTTGCGAGAGTACGGGAGTGACTAGAGTTTGGTCTACCTGTCCTGTCGCCTGTGTTTCGGCGCCCTGTCCTGCTGCCTGCGTTTCGGCAAACCATACTGCTGCCTGGGTACCGGCATTCGTCTGGGTAGCACCCAGGCAAGAGACAAACTGATCGGTCACATATTGTACTCTCCGACTTGAGTCACGTAATTTTAGCAGAGCTTGCACAGTTACTTCTTTACAGTCATGCACTTTACTTTCTGCACTTGTAGCACTTTACTTTCTGCACTTGTACAGACACTACACCGTACTTTACTTCTGCTTGTCATACTTGTACAGTACTCCTTTTCTTTGTTTAGAATCTTTGTGACTTACCTTCGGTTCCACTTGTGGCACCGACAGACGAAGATCAGATTGAGGAGATTGCTCCAGAGTATGAGGAGCCTGCGTACAACCCGGAGGCCACAGAGTTTTAGTTACTTTTCTGTCGGAGTGTGTATTGTACTATGTATTTCCGTTTCTGCATTTCCTTTCAGTATTTCCTTTCATGTATTGGTGTGAGAGAGTGTTGGTTGTTGTACTTTAATTTGGACTGTAATAATGTCTGTAAGCAGGTTTGAGTGTTGTTGGTACATCTCTGCGTTGTGGCTATGCTGAATTCACTGGTAAACTGCGGAACCTGCGAAATAAACCGAATAAGTAACGGGCCCCCGAGAGCGGGTCGTTACACTAACTCTTGTGTTTGCAGTTATATGAAAAGTCACCAATTAGATTCAAGAAGATCAAAAGTGACTACATGTGTTGATTCAAGTGGAGAACTTGGTAGATCAACAAAGGTGAAGCATTGGCTTGAAGAACTCAAAGACTACTTCAAACCTCAAGCCAATGGCATCAACAAATGAATGGAGATTCAATCCAAAGAGAAGATAGGAATGGATGAGTCAAAAGCTTCGAAGACTATGACATTCAAGTCATTTAACTAAAAGACTCAAGAACATGAAGATTTATGGAGATCATCGCCAAATTAATTTGTTCATCTCAAGCGACGTCCCACGACTTCCTCAGAACGTGTGATCGTTGTGCTTGGAGCTTCGTTGAAGCTCAAGGAGTTTTTCATGAAGTCTAGGGATTCGGATTCTCCATGTTGAAGCTTTGAAGACGGTTTGTCGTGTTTACTTTTATGTCTTCTAGCTTCGGTTTAGTAGAATGTTAAGCCTTGAGTAGTACTTGCCTAGAAATCTTCATTTCTATCATATCGTATCTCTAGGATTGCCTTAGAAGCCATTAGAAACTTTCACGTAGCTTATCGCTTCATTTCTCGGCTTCGTATGCATCTTAGTTGGTTCAAGTAGAAGAACCAACCGACTAGATGACGATCTAATCGGTTGGAAATTCTTCTTGAACCGACTAGACATCATTGCTAACTTAGCCCATTCACTGTTGACCAGTTAGTTGGTTCAAGAAGGATGATTATTGCATTAAAAGCCAATCTAGTCGGTTGATGATCCTTCTTAGACCGACTAGTTTCAAATCTAGTCGGTCTAAGAAGGTTCACTGATCGACTAGTTGTCAATCTAGTCGGTTGATGATCCTTCTTAGACCGACTAGTTCTTACCCAGATTTCACCATCTTCTCTGTTAACCATCTAGTCGGTCCAAGAAGGTTCACGGACCGACTAGTTTTCAATCTAGTCGGTTGATGACCCTTCTTAGACCGATTAAGCAGCTTCAGAAATAGATCCGTTGGGCATTTAATGCCACGAATTTTGTGACCGTTTTCTCTCTTCCCTATATAAGTTTGAGTGCTTCTAACCAGGGATCCAAGGCTGAAATTAGAGACATTTTCACACCTTTGAGAAGAGCCATTCACTCTCATTTCTAAGCTCTCTCATCTCACAAGAATCTCTCCCTCACTCTTTGAGCACTAATTTCCTCAAGAGAGATTCTCATTCTTTGTGAGCTAATCAAGCTAATAGCTTGAATCCAAATCACCATCTACTCCCTAGCCATCTATTGCTGCTCATCTTGGTGGAGCTAGGGTTTGGTGATCTCATCTTCATCAAAATCCATTCTTGCCCCATATTGGTAAGTATTTCTCAAGGCATAGGATTTTGTGGTAAGAAGTTTTATATTTCATTCTTTATACTTCATATTTGCTGTATACTCTCGGTGTTGAGAGAATTGGCTTGATCCCAAGTTGTGGGGGTCAAGATTTCGTTTTGCTCTCGGTTTGTGAGAGTGTGCTTAGTCCCAAGTTGTGGGATTAAGGTACTTTGCGTGTTCCCGGGTTGTGGGATACACAGACATCGATTGTAGGTCGATTGCACTTGTTGGAGGTTTTCCGCAAGTGGGCTAAAGGAAATCTCTAGCGGTTTGCTAGAGTATCCGGAGCGTATCCGGGTGTTGCTGGAGTAGGGCACCGGTAACAAGTCAGGGAGACTTGGGTGGCACCGAACCAGGGTAGATTGATTGTTTGCATTGCATTATTGCTTGTGTGGTTGTTCATTTATTGTATTCCGCATTTGTTGGTTAATTAGGGTTTTATTTGGCGTAAATTCCTTATAATTCTATAAAACACTATTCACCCCCCCCCCTCTAGTGTTTGTTCCTCATAGCACATGGTCACTACAATTGGTATCAAAGCAAGGTTATAGCTATGGCAACCAACAACAACAACACACGATGCCCTCCTCCACCATATCTTCTCGGGCCCAATTATCAAATTTGGTGTGTGAAGATGAAGGCTCATATTCAATCCATCGATGAGGATTATTGGAAGATTGTGGAGAAGCCCTTTCGCGCACCTACCACTTTCGTACATGAATGGACACATGAGCATAGAGAATTGGTGGGGAAACATCAAGAGGTAATGGATATCTTGCTTGATTATTTAACTTATTACATTCTTATGCATGTGTCCAAGGCAACAACGGCATATCAAATATGGCACATGCTAGCGGAGCAAGAAGAGTCCACCTCGAAGTGTTCTTCCTCCAATGATGAAAGAGATTCATTTATGGGCTTGATGGCACGAGAGGACGACTCTAGTGACGAATCAAGCGATTCAAGTGAAAGCGATAGCGACGATGAAGAGGTAACAACGGATGATCTTAAAATTGAACTTAAGCAATTATTTGATAAATATCAAAAGCTTATGCATAAATATTGTGATGCTAAGAATAAGATTGCTAGTCTCTCTAACACATCTTCATGTAGCACCTCTAACAATGACACCATTGTTGAGACACTCGCTATTGAGAAAGCAAGTTTGCTTACTCAAAATGGCATGTTGAGAAATGAGGTGGAGTCCCTCAAATCTCAACTTGATCGTGTTTCCATTGTGGATAGTAACGATCTTGAGATTGAAAATCTTCAATCTCAAAACACTTGTTTGGGCATTGAGAATGAGAATCTCAAATCCCAAGTGCACGAGCTCACCACACATGCATCCATCTTGAATGCACGCACCTCCTATAGTGAAGAAACTATAGATTTAGTGAGGCCATCCTCCGGTGCATCCACGAGTGGTGTCTATAACAACTTGGGTAGTTCTACTACTAAGGAAACCACCACTCCTATTCATCCATCCTTTGGAAAGAAACCCACTTTGGGTGGACATCAAAGGAAGGGACATGCTTTCATGTACACCAATACACGTAGGAATGCATCCACTCCTCACATTTCTACTAATGATGGTTTTTATGTTCCACACCCACGAGCACGTGCAAACACTCATTTGAGACACTCTCATGCACGTACTCATGCTCATGCACCTTCACATGCTTATGATCACACATCACATCCACATGCGCATGCTTATTCTCATGATCATCCTCAAGCATACACACCTCATATTCATCCACGTATGTATGCAACACCACACCATGGATCATATGCCCATCATCATGCTTTTGCACAACACAATGTTCCTCATGCTCTTGCTAGATCTCATGCTCCTAGGCCACATGCACCACGTAGAAATCAACCTTTTGTGCATGCAACCACTAGGAAGAGGATTCCCAAATCATACACTATTTGGGGTCCTAAGAATACTAGCACTCATGCTAAGGATATGTATGTGCAATCTTATATTCATAATATTATTTTGAATGATGATTATGTTGGGAAATCACGGTCCTCTTGGACTTGGTTTCCGAAGGGTTAGTTTCCGTTGACCCTTCATTTGCTTGGTATCGTTAGTTTATTTTCATTTTATGGGTACCAAGGCTTTTGTGTTTAGAATTGGTTTATTCTTTTGTTTGGATTTTGGTCTTAGATGCTCATGTTTGTTAGAAACTTAAATTCATATTGAATTTGATTTCTATTGCATGTTTATTAGTAAATCATTGTGTTTGTGATTTTCATGTCTAAAATATTTAATATTTTCATGCAACACATGTGTTGGCTCATATTCATGTTTGATTATATGCAACATAAACATTGTGTATGATTACATTAGGATATGGGTTACAATTATTTGAATTTAGTATTTTAAATTTGTTGCCTAACTCATAGGATCCAAAAAAGTTTTTGGATACCATAATTATGTTTTCTATGTTCAATCCACATTGGGATACCAACCCTACCAACTCTTTGATTTGCAAAGATTTTCATTCAAATGGAGTTGATGGTGCTTAAGTGATGCACCAAAGTAGGGGGGGCTTAATGTTGTAAGTATATTCTTACATTTAGTTTCCATGTGTGTTGGATGCATGTAGATGTCACTTTGTGTTTGAGACTATCTCATGCATATTTTATGCTTGCATATTGTGTGCCTCGTATGTCATTCATGTCTATGTGTTTCACGTGTGTCAAATTCTTGACCAATGTGCATTGTGTATTCATAATCCTTACTCATATGTTTATTCGAGGATTATTTATAACATGTGGCTCAAATATTTTCATGTTAGAACTAATACTTATTTGCATGTTTCACACACTGGACACGCTTATATTTATGTTCCACTTCACAAGCGTGCATCCCAACTTCCTACTCATGCCTCTACAACCTCTTAAGAATCCCAAATCACTATCTTTTGGATTCCTAAGATTGTTTCTAGGCATGGTATGAACACACATATAGAATCGTATATTAGGAATGACATATTCTCATGCGACTCATATTGCGTTTCATTGCTTGGGTATCATGCTTGTATGATTACTTTTTGTACCCATATTTATATGTGAGTTCGTCCTCTACTCCCAAGTTTGCTTAGTTTGTATGATTTTGAGGGAGTATGACATGTTTGATTGCTATCACGACATTACATTTGGTATCAGATTAGTTGAGTTCGTCCACTACCCCCAACATCATTATATGTCATTACATTTCTCTCATATTATGTTGTGCATATAGATTAGTTGATTTCTCTAACCCTTGGTGATTTTCTATCTTGTTGATATGCCAAAGGAAAGAGAAATTTGGTTTTGAAAATTAATACTTCATGCTTTTCATGCACACTCTTTGTGGTATTACTTTTCATGCCTTCCTTCAATATGTGTTGTGCCGTGAATGTTTATTTTGTGCACATATGCATATTGAACGAGGAATCTTTCTAGCACACACTATTGTATTAGATATGTGTATTCATAATGATGTTGCTTGACTAAATCATATGCATAGGAATTATTAGTCTAGGTGTTTCTAATTTCTAATGATTGAGAATTGTTAATTCCTTATATGTATGATTTTCGTGATTATAATAACTCCTATTAATGCATGTCATGCATTTCTATTGATGAGTGTTATTTACAATTGGTAAATGTTTGGTTATTGGACTACTTGATTTTGTTCCTTAACCTATTGGATCCAAAAAGTTTTTGGATACCACCAATTGTTGTATTGTCAGATTGTTGTGCAAGATCCCTACTCTTCACACTCCTTGATTTACAAATGATGGATCAATTCAAAGGAAAGGATGGTGCATTGGAGATGCACACATATAGGAAAAGCTAAATGGTTGTAAGTATGTGTTTTGCACAATTGGTATTTTAATATATTGGTTTTGACTACCATATTTACAATTGGTATTTTAATATATTGAATTTGTGTAATATAGCATACTTCTTCATTAGCTCATTCTTGTCACACCCTCATGAAGATTGTTTGTTTATGTGACTGCCATATTCATGTATGTCTTGTATGTCTTATTACGACTCATGTATCATGGTGGCTATAACATTCATATAATGATTTGGTTAGTTATTTATTGATATTCATATCTTTGGAACACGTTGTCATTACACATCTATTCCTCACATGCATGCTTCTTTGTGAAGATTGTTATATGTTATGGATATGATAACTGATATGTATGACATGCTTGCTTGTTTATTAGACTGTATTAAGTATATTGATCTTAATCTTCATTGAAATTTTTTCAATTCTTTCATTTAAGGTTCATTGTTGTTTTGATTCTACCACATGTGCCTAATTCTCGTAGATGACTATGTTCATGGATTATTTAGACTATATCATGATCTGTCATACCATTCTAGTAGAATCATTCATTTCTTTATGGCATGCTATACTTCATCATGTTATACATAATTCATGCCATGTATAAGATTAATGATTTAGGATCTTTATGCATATTTGTTCATTGTATCACCACACATCTCATACTTTTCCTATGGTATTTATGATTATCTTTATGAGATGTATTGATATGATTTGGGGTGATCAATGTATGTTACTTGTCATTTTAATTACTTCATGACTGATGTTTAGCTATAATTTTATTCAAGAGATCTTTCATGTCTATAGCTAAATCTTTCATGTATGATATTTTTCACAAGTGACATAACATTCATTCATATTAGTTAGTGATCTTCAAGCTATATTTCTCACTATGTCATCTCTCATCTCACGCTCATATTTTATGCTATTTTGATGAGATGTTAGAGATGACTTGTGCTTTACACGATCACATAAGCTTTATATTGTATTTGATGATATGTATATTCTGTCATAGATATTCTTCCATGAATATATCTTGATGCACTATGACTTCTTTGATGCTACCTCCGATTATATTGTGCTTACTCAAGTTTTTTTATTCTATTCGCACAATTGGTATGCATGCATGCAATGTTCATGATAAACTTTATTCGTTTATATCCTACCTTGTGACTTTGAACGTAGACTATCTTCATGCCTTTGCTCAAAGATGCTTTGTCACATTATGTTTCATGGTGAATTCTTTGTGATAATTGAGCTAGGATGAAATCATGTCTCTATTTGTTCACTTGTTTCCTTCTCAAGTGATATCATGGTCTTGACATTAAATTGCCATGCTTTGCATACTCTGTTAGACTACAATTGGTATCATCTCTACATATCATATTTACATTTGGTATCATATTTACAATTGTTAGACTATTGATTTTGGATATCATCTTTACATGCTCATGGCATTCCATGCTTATCTTTGACTCATTATGTGGGTATCTATTCTGGAATGCATGCTAGTACTATGGTTCTTTTGAACATTGTGTCATTTAGTATCCTAGTGTACTAGAATTGTGTATGCCATATGTTTTATGAAGTTACTATCTCTATTTTGGCATAACACTTTTGCATGATTGGATATGTGTGTATGCCCACATTGCACACTTCACTTAGATTTGGTATGTCTACAATTGGTATCACATGCCATTATACTTAATTTGTGTTATTATTTCATAGCATAACTGTGTACACTTGGCTAAGAATTTCCATAGTCATGATTGTTGCATTTTTTATGTTTGACTTAGACCTCAGTTTATTGATATTATTTATTGATCTATGTCAATGTGATGATTTTGATTCCACCATAATGTATTTAATCATGTTCATGTCATTTATCTTGCCAAGTATACTATTGCTATCACAAGACAGTCTATCACAATATGCTTCATGTTATAAATTTTGTGATAATTGAGTTTGTTTGGGTATTTGACACTATTTGATCACTTGTTTTTCATTCACAAGTGATGTCATGATTTTTGCATTGTCACTTTTCTAACACTGCTCACACTACTCTTTACAATTAGTATCTATTGTAATCTTTTATCACATATGCTTATTGCTTATCTTTTTGTTATAATTGAGGGTGATTGAGTTGTTGTTGGATATGTGCTCTTGCATTTGATATCTTTATTTCGATATCTTGTTTTTCAATTGGTAACTTTACATTAGAGAACTTTACAATTGTTATACCTTTGTGTTTTCCACTCTATTGTTGCATTTGTTGTTTCTATACCCCCATATCTTTTTGTTATGACAAAGGGGGAGAGAAATAAACAAGATGTGCTTATTAAATGTTGAGTGTTAAACAATAACTTGAATCATATAGACTTTATATTTGATCGTTCATGTATATGATTCAGGGGGAGCATTGGTGATTACCTTGGTTGATATAGATTACATTATATATATATGTTGGTAATCATGCTCATGTTTATGATGTGTATCACCTACATGATTTGTATTGTGTATGCATATTATTTCTGGTCATTCATGCGATATATACACAACCTCATGTGATACACACACTATTAACTGCTGAATGATGCAATTGGTTATTGATATTAACTTGATTGGCATCATTGCAGGGGGAGTAAGTATATTTAATGCACAATTATTTGTTTTGTTTATATTTGGTTTGTCATCATCAAAAAGGGGGAGAATGTTGAGTATTGGACTCTCCACCTTGATTTTGATGATGATCAAACACAAATCATTGTGACTAACTCTTGTGTTTGCAGTTATATGAAAAGTCACCAATTAGATTCAAGAAGATCAAAAGTGACTACATGTGTTGATTCAAGTGGAGAACTTGGTAGATCAACAAAGGTGAAGCATTGGCTTGAAGAACTCAAAGACTACTTCAAACCTCAAGCCAATGGCATCAACAAATGAATGGAGATTCAATCCAGAGAGAAGATAGGAATGGATGAGTCAAAAGCTTCGAAGACTATGACATTCAAGTCATTTAACTAAAAGACTCAAGAACATGAAGATTTATGGAGATCATCGCCAAATTAATTTGTTCATCTCAAGCGACGTCCCACGACTTCCTCAGAACGCGTGATCGTTGTGCTTGGAGCTTCGTTGAAGCTCAAGGAGTTTTTCATGAAGTCTAGGGATTCGGATTCTCCATGTTGAAGCTTTGAAGACGGTTTGTCGTGTTTACTTTTATGTCTTCTAGCTTCGGTTTAGTAGAATGTTAAGCCTTGAGTAGTACTTGCCTAGAAATCTTCATTTCTATCATATCGTATCTCTAGGATTGCCTTAGAAGCCATTAGAAACTTTCTCGTAGCTTATCGCTTCATTTCTCGGCTTCGTATGCATCTTAGTTGGTTCAAGTAGAAGAACCAACCGACTAGATGACGATCTAATCGGTTGGAAATTCTTCTTGAACCGACTAGACATCATTGCTAACTTAGCCCATTCACTGTTGACCAGTTAGTTGGTTCAAGAAGGATGGTTAATGCATTAAAAGCCAATCTAGTCGGTTGATGATCCTTCTTAGACCGACTAGTTTCAAATCTAGTCGGTCCAAGAAGGTTCACTGATCGACTAGTTGTCAATCTAGTCGGTTGATGATCCTTCTTAGACCGACTAGTTCTTACCCAGATTTCACCATCTTCTCTGTTAACCATCTAGTCGGTCCAAGAAGGTTCACTGACCGACTAGTTGTCAATCTAGTCGGTTGATGACCCTTCTTAGACCGATTAAGCAGCTTCAGAAATAGATCCGTTGGGCATTTAATGCCACGAATTTTGTGACCGTTTTCTCTCTTCCCTATATAAGTTTGAGTGCTTCTAACCAGGGATCCAAGGCTGAAATTAGAGACATTTTCACACCTTTGAGAAGAGCCATTCACTCTCATTTCTAAGCTCTCTCATCTCACAAGAATCTCTCCCTCACTCTTTGAGCACTAATTTCCTCAAGAGAGATTCTCATTCTTTGTGAGCTAATCAAGCTAATAGCTTGAATCCAAATCACCATCTACTCCCTAGCCATCTATTGCTGCTCATCTTGGTGGAGCTAGGGTTTGGTGATCTCATCTTCCTCAAAATCCATTCGTGCCCCATATTGGTAAGTATTTCTCAAGGCATAGGATTTTGTGGTAAGAAGTTTTATATTTCATTCTTTATACTTCATATTTGCTGTATACTCTCGGTGTTGAGAGGATTGGCTTGATCCCAAGTTGTGGGAGTCAAGATTTCGTTTTGCTCTCGGTTTGTGAGAGTGTGCTTAGTCCCAAGTTGTGGGATTAAGGTACTTTGCGTGTTCCCGGGTTGTGGGATACACGGACATCGATTGTAGGTCGATTGCACTTGTTGGAGGTTTTCCACAAGTGGGCTAAAGGAAATCTCTAGCGGTTTGCTAGAGTATCCGGAGCGTATCCGGGTGTTGCTGGAGTAGGGCACCGGTAACAAGTCGGGGAGACTTGGGTGGCACCGAACCAGGGTAGATTGATTGTTTGCATTGCATTATTGCTTGTGTGGTTGTTCATTTATTGTATTCCGCATTTGTTGGTTAATTAGGGTTTTATTTGGCGTAAATTCCTTATAATTCTATAAAACACTATTCACCCCCCCTCTAGTGTTTTTTCCTCATAGCACAGGGTCACTACAGTTTGGGGGGGAGGCGACGGTGTCACCGAGGCCTCTGTCCCAAAAAATAACTGGGAGGCGCCGCCGCCGCCTCCCCCTCCTCATCGTCGTGTTTTTGATGTTGGAGAGGAGGCAGAGCCGCTGCTGCCGCCGCCCCTCACTCTCCTCCATTGTTTAGGGGAGGCGGCGATGGTGTCACCGCGGCCTCTGTCCCAAAAAATGACTGGGAGGCGGCGTCGCCGCCTCCCCCTCCTCCCCGTGAGGTGCTCGGACACACCCAACCAAAATTCCCCAAGTCCTAACCAGCATTTAACGGAATATTCCCTCTTCTAATAGATTTTAACAGAAAATTAGAGTGTGATTGTTAAGGTTAAAGTTTAAGATTTGAGGGATTTGAGAGAAAATTCACATATTTAAGGGATAAATATCAAAGTACGTATTTTTAAGGGAGGGATAGTTGAAAACCCCAATTATATTATAGATATAGACACACAAATTTGAAAGTTCTAGTCATAAAAAGGTTAATTTCACCAAACTTTTCTTTGTGGTGCCGGCCATATACACCATAAAACTTGCGGTGTATTCAATTTTTTTCCTTTTAAGACAAATCAGTCACATCAACTGTCACTTCATAACCCTCTGATGTAACAGATTTGTAGAAACTAAAGATCTAGATTAAAGTATTCAAGCCAAATAATACATATCTAGATTACGCATGCTGAATCTTAAAACGGTAACTTCTCTGTTTAGCGGAAGCATACCAGAATCCATCGCTAATATTCTGAAAGAGATCCTGACGATAACGTGGCGGATAATCTTCCAGAACATCACGAATCAACCATTGGAGAAATCTTTTGGCTTTCTCCCGATTTCTCTCCTAGCGACGGAGCGTATAAAAGACGGCTAACTTGTTCGTGTGCTCCGGGGATCATGACCGCATATATTTATAGGCTAGCCTCCTTAGCCCTAAGATTTCCAATTCAGCACATCAACGAATTGAAGCCCAATAGTCGCCACACATATATGCCCACAACCTATATGACTCATTTAAGCCCACTTAACTTAATAAATGAGATCACTTATACATTGGGCTTTAATATGACAGTGTAGCACCGTATAATTATTTATCGCATATAAGCCCAATGTTGGATTAAGATCCAACTGAGTTGGATAAGTTCCAACAATCTCCCACTTAGGCTATATGCTAAAATTTATAATTATATTTCAGTGTGCATACAACCGAATAAGATCTTAACTTACTGCCATTTCTTTAATTAGTCAAAAAACAATCCGGTCCATCAATTAGATTAGCAAGGGATCAAAGAGATCTTCGCCGCAGCAATTGCAGCTTGACCCATCAGTGGTCACCGTGCTAATACAAAAGAATGACATGGATTATGAAGTGGATGTGTAGCATGGAAATTACATGTAATGTGATCTAACATGTCTATTTCCAACTGATCCTACTTAACCTTAGTGAGATCATAAACATAACTAAATCAGAGTGAAGACTAACTGAACCAAAACTTTATTTTTGATCAGAAAATAAACTCAAGCTTAAGCTGAAGACTTAATTTTGTCTATCATATGAGCACCGAAAAGAACAAACTCCCACAAAACTGAATGTTCTTAATGAAATGACATCCATATGAGTAGCTAGCTCATAAAACCTTTTGGATGACATTTCCTTGCTATAACGGATCCGTAATTACATGGTTTGTTTCGATGCGCTCATTAGACAATCTACACTCCTATTATTAATCAACAATCTAGGAACTTGACCTTTGAATATCTAAACTTTGTCGAGTTCCTGTTGTTGCTGGAATATAAAACTGCAGAATTCATTGTCACTAAATAAACTGTGTGGTGTTTCAACACCATCCCTAATTTGCAGCATAACGACAAAATATGCAGATATATTTCATGATTTGGATGTCGCATAATATGATATAAAATCTAAAGCCATGTCAGAAGAGACTATATAAAAGGGACCATTTAGATCTCTTCTAATAGATGGCGTCTAATCATAGATTTTCATACATTCTTTGCATCTAATAAATGATCAGAGTCAGTATACCGAAATGATCTCAAACCCTTTTGACTACTGATCCTTGAACATGTAACACTTTTGTTCTCCATAAATACCGTAAGATCCATTTGGCTGTTATCAAATGGTCAACTCCTGAACTTAACAATCTGTCCAACACACACGTAATATATGCAATAACCAAATGCATATAAAATTGAGCATAATTCAGACTCCCTATTGGTGAGATATAGGGAATCTTCTGAAGATTATTTTTAGGGCAATTATTGAGACTAAACTTGTCTCCCACAGAACTTAACTTTCATTACCACATAGATATTATAGAAATTGCATGCTCCCACAGAACTTAAGATATATAACATCATTAAACATCATCTCAAAACCGAACGAGGTGATTACTTAATGAAATTTAATATTTCATTAACGATATTGAAATGCTCTACTAATGCCGTTATAAACCTTACAGAGTCTTTCATGAAAAATGAACAGAAAGTCTCTTTACAATTAATGCATTCTTTCCTGTATAAAGTCTTTGAGTGATACGCTTTAAATATTTTCTTAATACCCTTTTGAATTCCTTTTTTATTGTAAAAACTATTTACAATCAATAGGTTTCAAACCTTATGGCAATGAGAAAAAGATTTTAAGTATCATCCAAAGACTTTCTTAATTAATGCATTAATCCATTTTAGAGATGTAGAACTTTTATGACTTGATGTAAGTCGAACTTCCATCATCCTAATGTCAACCATATGTTCTTGAGAATTACAATGTAATATTCCAACAATGTACTTTTCATCTCTTTAATGGACTTCCTGAATGGCGATTAGTGCTTTGAGGTGATAGAGTTTGTCCTTATGAACAATTTTCCGAATTGGAGGAATTGCAACATTATCTTGAATTTATTTTGTCTTGAACAATGTCAGGAATACCATCCTGAACAATACCAACAACACCTGTGGGAATATAACCCTCTTCAAGAATAATGTCACTAACTAAATTTTCCCCCTCAAACTCAGCATCCTCAAATGGGTGTGCATTTCCTAATTCGTAAACTAGCTTAACAGTGGGATTATGTAAAATCATACAAACTAATATCAACTTTTAAACTATTCAACGAAACCAGAAAATCATTAGCATTATGTCCTATTTCTTTATTAGGCTTATAAAGCTTTATCTTAGTTGGACATCTCCAAACATGGAAGTGATTTATTTGTTGAAACATTATTAAGGATATATGCTGCAGTCAAAATATAACTGAAATTCTAAATTGTTAATTCTTTCATTACAACACATGTACTTAAATGCAGGAATTTTATAAATGAAGCAACATTTCTAAATAAATGAAGATTATAATGATCTTTTAAAGAACTAGAATAAACTAATTTTGAATCAAGAGACAACCAAATTTTTCATTCATAATTGAACACTTAAAACCAAATTTGTTCAAAATAGAAATGGAAACCAAATTCCGTTAAAACCGGTACATAATAGTCTCATAAAATTCAAATAAAATCTAGCCTTTAAAAGAGATAATCTAAATTTAATTTGCTTCTACTTGAACCATCTTGTCATTGCCCATATCGATATATCTTTCACCATCATTTAGCTCTTGGCATCTTAGGCAATCCTGCATAGACACAATGATGTGGATGGTTATACCAGGATCTTTCCATCACGTGTCTATAAGTACCAAAGTTTACATGAAAAGAAATTAACTTAGAATTAAACCAAATCAAAGAAACATACCCTTTTTAGCACGTCAAGGGTGATAATTTGTGGAGTTCTTCTTTGCATGCCCTTCAGCTCCACAGAAGAAACAACCATTACCTTCTGAACTTTTCAGTTCCCTTTGTTGTTTCTTTTGAGAAGCTGTATCTGCAGCTTCAGTATCCTTCTTCCTTTTGTTGAAGGTGGAGGTCAGGTGAGGGCTTTCTGTCATTTCTTGATCAAGCATGTCATCTTCCTTTACACAGTATGCGATGAGCTCATCCAGAGACCAAGTCTCATCCTTCAGATTGTAGCTCATCTTAAACTGGTTAAACTGTGATGGAAGAGATATCAAAACAAAATGCACTAGCAGAGCCTCAGAGAGGTCTAGCTCAAGTGCTTTCAATATTGAAGTAATATTAGACATCTTCAATATGTGCTCCCTGATGTTTCCTTTACCTTCATATTTCATTGAAGTTAAGTTTGTCAAGAGTGTATTAATCTCACTCTTTCCATTCTTGACAAACCTCTTTTCAAGCTCAATAAGAAACCATATACCTGTGGCAATTTTCTCTGAAATAGAGCCCCTGAGATAATCTGGAATGGCATTCGTTATAAGCATTAGGCACATGCGATTTGATCTCTTACTCTTCCATCTCCCTCTGTTCATCAGAGGCACTCTCATCAGTGAGTGGTGGGGTACTATGAGTCCTCAATGCCAGATCAAGATCCATGACTCCGAGGATTATCAAAAGATTTTCCTTCCATGCCCTTGAAGTTAGTGCCTAGTATTAAACAAAACAACACCAAATTCAAATTAATGCTATTTTCCCATCTCAAGACATCCCCCATTAGCCCAATATTTATCTTTGGATAATCCATTGACTAGTCATTGACATCTTGTTGTAGCAATCAAACAATGACAATAATAACATGCCAAAAATAAAACTTCCTTTGGGCCGAATTAAATTTGCATGCATTGATCTCACTAATCATCACCTTGTCTATTGCCACAGGTGCGCATGAAATGGTATAGAACGGTAATCTTCTTTTGGGCAGATTAAGTATTCTTTCGAAATCATTGGCACATTAAATTCTTTTTATATTTATAAAATGAAATAATGCAAAACAACAGAGCCCACTTTGGCTAGATGATGATTGCACGAATTCATTTCAAAAATATATACCTTTGCAAAATTTGAATCTATGTCTCAATTTAATACATGAATTTATACTTTAAGTGGAGATATTCAAGTCTACTTTTATTCAAAATCAAACTTAAGGCAACCAAAATTTTCATACAAAAAAGTATGTATTCAACTTGTTATATTTCGAGATTAAAAAACTAATCTTCACAAGAAAACTCACTTTGGTGAGTTGATGATCCAATCAATCTATATTCGAAATATATAATTAATTGTGCCAAAAATTGAATTTGAAACTAAACTGAATTTAATATAAAATGATTACAATAAGTGGAAATATATATAAGAACCTTTCATTCCACCTTTTAAATCATTTATATTTAGTTAAATAAAATCCATAACTTCAACACAAATTTTCTTCTTAAAATGGGCTATATATGTGTACTAATGTGTATATGAACATACCTAGAAAGATATATATATAAATATACACCCTATCCCAGTTTATATATAACTTTAAAATGTGTCAATTTTCCTTAAAGCCATTTACTTGATGATTAGTGCACAAAGTTCCTTAAGGCCTTTCAAATTTATCCTTGAGGAGAAATATATGTTAAAACCTTTTATTTGCTCCCGAAGAAAAAACACTTGAATTTTGTGTTTTAATTTAAATCTAAATTTAGGCAAACTGAATTTTCATACCAAGGTATGAATTCAACTTGATATATACATATATACATATATATATATATATATATATATATATATGTGGTTTTATGCCTTAAACTTAGAATTTAAATTTATTTTAGCACAATTAACACAAAATTTATCTTTGAGGAGATATATACATTAAAGCTTCTTATTAATTTCATCCTTTAATCCAATTTAGATTCAATAAATCAATCATACAACGTATGTATTTAACCGTTCATGTTCTGAAATAATAATAATTTAACAGTAGAGCCCACTTTGGTGAGGCCTCGTAATTATTAAAATTATTTCGAAACATATAATCTAATGTGCCCAAAAATTGAATTAAACTGATAATAAACTTTAAATGTAAATATATGTGAAAACCTTTTATTTACTCCTTCAATCCATTTAAAATTCATCCAGGCAGCTGATCATACAACGTATGTATTTAACCTTACATTCCGAAATAATAATAATTTAACAGTAGAGCCCACTTTGGTGTGGTCTCGTAATAATTAAAACTATTTCGAAACATATAAATAAAATAAAGAATGCCAAAAAGAATTAAAATGGAACGAACATAATTAACACACAAAATTTGGGCCTAAAGGAAATATATATACAACCATTTATTTCCTCCTTTAACGAATTTAAATTTAAAATTTCAGGCACTGAATTTACATAAAAAGTATGTCTGTAGCCCCTTTTATATATCGAAATAAAAGTAATCGTCACGATAACGCACACTTTGGTGGAGTTCTGATTTAATTACGTACAATCATTTCGAAATATATATAATGTAGCGTGCCTAAAAGTAAATTTAAAATTAAAACTGAATTTTTAACACAAATTTAAACTTAATGGAAATATATATAAATTACCCCTTTATTTCCTCCTTAACTTGTGTTAAAATATTCCAAAATAGGCCCAAATTTGTGTCCAAATGAATTTATTAACCAATAATTAAAAGCCCAAAATTATCCAAACAGTCCTAAAACTGGTTAAAGGCCCAACCAATTTTTTTTTTTTGAATAATCTGTTTTGGGCCCATCCTTGGCCTGGCCTGCTAGGGAAACCCTAGCAGGTTTCTGCCATGGGGGGAAGGCCACCCCTATTGGACGCAACGATCTAGGATCTCTTTGTTTGATGATGACAAACGTGTCGTGATATCTAATGTGTGTGCTAGTGTGTTTCAGGTTTGGCGAAACAATATATTTTCACCTTTTGGCGGAATTGCTATTCGTATAGCAAATTGGGAGAAAGGGAGTGTGTGTGCACAAAGAATATTTGACTTGGTCAATGAGGAGAGAGATGGAATCTATTTGGGATGTGGTCAAATCAATTAGAGATTAATTTCAATTTCATATTCAATTTGAATTGCTATCAAATCCATTTTTGATCAAATCAAATCTCCTATTTGAGGTGAAAAGTGATAGAACCAAATCTCTAATCTTCTATTCAAAATAGGATTCCCCGTAACCGCATTCCCCTAGTATCTCCCTATAAAACCCCATCTTCTAGGGTTGAAGAAAGGTGCGGCAACAAATCAGGAGAGTCGGCCAATATCAATTATAAAAAAAAAGGAGGTGCGGCAACAACTATCAAAAGGTCGGCCAAATATTAAGAGGGATGCGCACAGACCTCTCTGGGCTTCAAGTTTTTTTTTGTGTGCAATTCTTTCTAGGGGACAGCCGATTTTCTTTCAAAACAATTATTATTAGAGTTCTTTTTTTTGGAAGAGCAAGCTGATGTCTCTCATTTCTCTCGCAAAAATTCAAAAGGGACGTATTTTCTTTCCAAACAATTTTCTTTTGAAGATAGCCACATGAATTCACACTTTCATGTGATATTTGAAGAGCTACACATTAATTAGGTCCACATTGACTTCGTTTGTTGTTTTGTGCAGGATAACAAAGAGAGCTCAGGCCAAAAAAAATACCTCTTCACTGCAAATCCCCAGGCCGACCTTCAAATAATACAAAGAGCCGAATTTTTTTTATTCAATCAAATTCTTTTTTTTGGGTGTTTGCTCTTTGTTCACAGAGGCCATGCATACATCAAGCGGCAATATTTGACCGAGATTTTTCTAATCCAATTCGAGAAGCAGCTGCCGCACAAATTGTTTTGCCTAGGCCGAATCTTGGAAGAACACCTTCATTATTTGAGAGATCACGGCAAATTAAGAAGACCCTCTCACAAAACTTCAAGAGCCATTAATTAAAGGGCTTTGTATTTTTTTTTCTACTCACGTTGAAATCATCAAAGCACAGGCCGGCCATTAAAATCTAATTTTGGTTTGGTTAAAAGATGAAGCACAGATTTGTTTTTTTTTCCACCCACTCTTTTGCATTCAAAGATCTAACTTTGTTTTGTTTTTTTTTTCAACAGAGCCTCTTGAGTGCCGCATGATTCAAGGAGAAAGGGCTATGCAAATCTTTATAAAAGCTGACCGAAATTAACATTGTCCAAGTGCTCAAAAATCATAGCCTGCCGAAAAATTCTTGAGGGCGATTTGTGCTGAAATACAGAGGGACATCCACAAGTTTCAATCTCTTGTGAAGGTGTCTCAAATTGCAATTCTTTGGTGAGGTGCCACAAGTTTCAACTGTTGGTGGAGGGCGCAAATTTCATCGAGAGGGGAGCCGAACTATTGGGGGAGACATCAGAGACTACTACTTGTCAGATTGATCTGACCCGTGCTTATTGACGAAGACATCGCTGCTGCACAATCTGAGCTTTCTAAACTCAATACTTTATTATTTTGTGTAGCAATTGTGATAGATCTTCGTAGGGGAAACTTTACCTGTTTTTTGGTGACTATTTTGGGACTTGTCTAGTTGGGACTAGACAAGTGGGACCCAGCTAGTTTGGGACTAGCTGGTAGAAAGCTTTGCTAGGATTGATAGTGAGAGAAAACACTGTGTGTGGGGTACTAAGAGTCCGGCGAGCGTAGAGACGTAGAGGGTGCTCTGAGCGTGCTCTAACTTGTGACTTTGTACCTATTGCACTATTCAATCTAGTATTAGCTTTGGGGGCTGGAGTAGGTCGTTGGGACGACCGAACCAGGGTATATCTATGCGTACTCTGTGATTGTCTATCTTTTACTCTGGTTGTGCTTTTAACTGCGTGTGATTTCTCGTGGGTTGCACGAGAATTTTTTATCAGCCTATTCACACCCCCTCTAGGCTAGGATCCAGATCCAACAAGTGGTATCAGAGCAGGTTTTAGGATCCAGCCTAGTTTGACCATGGACCACATTGATAGTGCTTTTGCTGAGGGTCAGTCTATTTCACGTCCACCTAGATTTAATGGAGTAGACTATGCTTATTGGAAAAATCGTATGAGAATTTACTTGATTTCTATTGATTATAAATCTTGGCAAATTGTTGAAAAAGGCTATAAATCACCTGTTATTAAAATTGAAAATACTGAAATGCCTAAACCTGATGATAAGTGGGATGATAGTGATTGGAAGCTTTATTCTCTTAATGCTAAAGCTATGAATGCTCTTATTTGTGCATTAGATAAATCTGAATTCAATCGTATCTCACATTGTCTAAATGCGCAGGAAATATGGCATACTTTGGAGGTGACGCACGAGGGAACGTCACAGGTGAAGGAGTCTAGACTTGCACTTCTGAGCACGGAATACGAGGGATTTCGCATGCTACCATCAGAGACCATATCAGAAATGTTTGCGAGGTTCACCAACATTGTCTACAAGTCTAGTTCGCTCGGTAAGCCTTATTCTAGCCTTGAGCAGGTGAGAAAGATATTAAGAGCACTGCCAAGCTCTTTCAGGCCTAAAGTCACTGCCATCCAAGAAGCGAAAGATTTGTCACAGATGAGGGTGGAAGACTTAATAGGTAATTTAATGTCCCACGAGCTTGAATTGCAAAATATTGATGAAAGGGAGAAACCTGAGGAAAAGGAGAAAGCTACCAAGCCACTTGCTCTGAAAGCTGACGAAAGTGAAGATGATGATGATGACATAGCGCTAATGGTCAGAAATTTCAGAAAATTTGTCCAGACCAAGCAAGGAAGAGCAGAAATGGCACCCAGGTTTAATCGCTCTAACTTTTTTCAGTCTTCTAAGCAAAATTATGATCAGAATACTACTAATAGAATGACTTGTTTTAAATGCAAGAAAAGAGGACATCGAATGAGGGATTGCCCACATGAGACAGCTCAGGTAGCTAAAGAAAAGGGAAAATCCAAGGTGCTTACTTGGGACATGGATAGCGAAGCTGAGAGCGAAGAGGAGGAACACGAAGCCCATTCATGCATGGCATTGATGGGAATACACAATGAGGTAACTTCTGGTAGTAAAACTGAACTCCTTACTCTTTGTAAAGAAATGCAAGATAAAATAGTAGAGCTTGAATCCACTATAGATGATTATCAAAATGAGAACTTTGAAATGCAACAATCTGAATATGAAATGTCTAAAGAGATTGAAAAACTCAAAATTGATATTGCTGCACGTGACTCTACTATTGATATTCTGAAAAAGGAAAAATCCAGTCTTAATGATGAAGCACCTTGTCTCTCTTGCCCTTCCTTGATGAATAATATTAGCATGCTTAAACTTGACTTGATTAAGCTCGAAACTGAAAAAGACTATGTTATTAGAGAGCTTAATGATAAATTCTGCATGATGGATAATGATTTTAAAAGAAAAATGGTTGAATTTGAAAAGAAGGAAGAGGAAAATAAGAGGGTTTTTATAAGTAAATGCACATTGCTTGTGGAAGAAAATAAATTGTTGAAAACCAAAGTCTCTAATCTTGAATTGGCCAT
Organism: Scilla litardierei; assembly: GCA_030789695.1. Classification (NCBI taxonomy): domain Eukaryota; kingdom Viridiplantae; phylum Streptophyta; class Magnoliopsida; order Asparagales; family Asparagaceae; genus Scilla; species Scilla litardierei. The sequence continues at coordinate 83,718 of JAULAV010003703.1, forward strand.
TAAGAAATTCTCTACGGGAAAACAATCGTTGGACACTATTTTAGAGAATCAATTATATGGCAATAATAGAAGAGGACTTGGTTTTGGTCTGAAAAACGTTGAAAAGCAAAAATTCAAGAAATTCCACAATGCACCGTCTATTGCGAAGAACTTATATGCAAAGTGATTTACTTGTGATAGTGTAGGCCATACTTCATACTATTGTAAATTTAGGAACACTAAAATCAAGTTTAAACAAGTGTGAGTTCCTAAAACAATATTGGCTAACACTAGTGGACCTTGTTGGATTCCAAGGTCACACTTAACACCTTTCATGTAGGTGTGATGGAGTTTTGGCGAGGAGCGTTAAATTCAAGGTTTCATTCTTTTAGCTCCTTCGTCAAATAGCGACGAGAAGGTATAATTTCTATCCCTCTTTGCATTGCATTGCATACCTTCATAGATTTTTTGTGTGCTTGATTTATTTTGGTTTGTGTGCTTGCATGGATGATTTTTAATGTTTGTATTTCTGAAAAATCAAAAAAAAAATTTGAAAAATCAAAAAAAAAAATCAAAAAAAATGTGTGCTTATTGAATCCTCTTTTGAATCTCTTGAGTGATATTGTATGAATGATCAATTCTATCCCTTGTAGAAGTCAATTTATTATTGTTGTAGCTACATGAACATGATGTTATTCTTTTTAGTAGCCATGACATGTCTCATAAGTTTCAAACTTGACTTCTACACCTACATTTGCACTTTCACGATATTTGACTTTTTAGTGCTTTTGGAGATTCTTTTGAAGAATAATGGAAAGTGAATGTAGGAATGATTAATTTCTGAAATTTCTAAGGGATATGATGTGTTTAGCCATGAATTAAAATTGAGCACAAAAGAATTGAAACAAAAAAAACGATATTTGCTCCGTATGAAAAATGGATACACTTCATGGCTAAAACACAACCCACGAGTATCCAACTTGTGCTACATGGGTAATCATTAGCGTTGGTGTATATAACTCGTCAAGCAATGCCACCCCACATTTAAAAGTCCTTTTAGGCTATGTTTCGGGGTTCGGTAACTTGAACTCATCTTTGATGAAGTGGGAAAAATCAATCCTAGTGATATTCATGAAAATTGGAAAATGTGGGTTGATTTGGTTGATTTTCTGAAATTGAATCTCCTCTTGTACTTTATTGGCTATATCACTACACTTACACTAAGGTGGAGAAGTCTTGTTATGAAATCCTATGAGCTTGAATTGTCTATTTTTTGGAAAACTCATGCAAATTGCACGCTACTTTTAATAATGATTTATTTTTGCATGGAATAGTTTTTGTGACTTCATTAATCCACTTTTGGTGATTACAAAGGGGGAGAAAGAAAAGAAAGATTTGTCGGTATTATTTGTTGAAGGGGGAGCTTGAGAAAAATACTTGAATAAATATTGAAGGGGGAGCTTAAGAGAAGGGGGAGCATGCTTTTATATTTCCTAATTGTTGTGCATGCTTTGTAATGTTTGAATGACTCATCCATACATTATATATCATTACACCCTTCAACACACTTCACACACCCATACTTATTGCTCAAATATTTTATGGGTTTGTCATCACCAAAAGGGGGAGATTATTGGACGCAACGATCTAGGATCTCTTTGTTTGATGATGACAAACGTGTCGTGATATCTAATGTGTGTGCTAGTGTGTTTCAGGTTTGGCGAAACAATATATTTTCACCTTTTGGCGAAATTGCTATTCGTATAGCAAATTGGGAGAAAGGGAGTGTGTGTGCACAAAGAATATTTGACTTGGTCAATGAGGAGAGAGATGGAATCTATTTGGGATGTGGTCAAATCAATTAGAGATTAATTTCAATTTCATATTCAATTTGAATTGCTATCAAATCCATTTTTGATCAAATCAAATCTCCTATTTGAGGTGAAAAGTGATAGAACCAAATCTCTAATCTCCTATTCAAAATAGGATTCCCCGTAACCGCATTCCCCTAGTATCTCCCTATAAAACCCCATCTTCTAGGGTTGAAGAAAGGTGCGGCAACAAATCAGGAGAGTCGGCCAATATCAATTATAAAAAAAAGGAGGTGCGGCAACAACTATCAAAAGGTCGGCCAAATATTAAGAGGGATGCGCACAGACCTCTCTGGGCTTCAAGTTTTTTTTTTGTGTGCAATTCTTTCTAGGGGACAGCCGATTTTCTTTCAAAACAATTATTATTAGAGTTCTTTTTTTTGGAAGAGCAAGCTGATGTCTCTCATTTCTCTCGCAAAAATTCAAAAGGGACGTATTTTCTTTCCAAACAATTTTCTTTTGAAGATAGCCACATGAATTCACACTTTCATGTGATATTTGAAGAGCTACACATTAATTAGGTCCACATTGACTTCGTTTGTTGTTTTGTGCAGGATAACAAAGAGAGCTCAGGCCAAAAAAAATACCTCTTCACTGCAAATCCCCAGGCCGACCTTCAAATAATACAAAGAGCCGAATTTTTTTTATTCAATCAAATTCTTTTTTTTGGGTGTTTGCTCTTTGTTCACAGAGGCCATGCATACATCAAGCGGCAATATTTGACCGAGATTTTTCTAATCCAATTCGAGAAGCAGCTGCCGCACAAATTGTTTTGCCTAGGCCGAATCTTGGAAGAACACCTTCATTATTTGAGAGATCACGGCAAATTAAGAAGACCCTCTCACAAAACTTCAAGAGCCATTAATTAAAGGGCTTTGTATTTTTTTTTCTACTCACGTTGAAATCATCAAAGCACAGGCCGGCCATTAAAATCTAATTTTGGTTTGGTTAAAAGATGAAGCACAGATTTGTTTTTTTTTCCACCCACTCTTTTGCATTCAAAGATCTAACTTTGTTTTGTTTTTTTTTCAACAGAGCCTCTTGAGTGCCGCATGATTCAAGGAGAAAGGGCTATGCAAATCTTTATAAAAGCTGGCCGAAATTAACATTGTCCAAGTGCTCAAAAATCATAGCCTGCCGAAAAATTCTTGAGGGCGATTTGTGCTGAAATACAGAGGGACATCCACAAGTTTCAATCTCTTGTGAAGGTGTCTCAAATTGCAATTCTTTGGTGAGGTGCCACAAGTTTCAACTGTTGGTGGAGGGCGCAAATTTCATCGAGAGGGGAGCCGAACTATTGGGGGAGACATCAGAGACTACTACTTGTCAGATTGATCTGACCCGTGCTTATTGACGAAGACATCGCTGCTGCACAATCTGAGCTTTCTAAACTCAATACTTTATTATTTTGTGTAGCAATTGTGATAGATCTTCGTAGGGGAAACTTTACCTGTTTTTTGGTGACTATTTTGGGACTTGTCTAGTTGGGACTAGACAAGTGGGACCCAGCTAGTTTGGGACTAGCTGGTAGAAAGCTTTGCTAGGATTGATAGTGAGAGGAAACACTGTGTGTGGGGTACTGAGAGTCCGGCGAGCGTAGAGACGTAGAGGGTGCTCTGAGCGTGCTCTAACTTGTGACTTTGTGCCTATTGCACTATTCAATCTAGTATTAGCTTTGGGAGCTGGAGTAGGTCGTTGGGACGACCGAACCAGGGTATATCTGTGTGTACTCTGTGATTGTCTATCTTTTACTCTGGTTGTGCTTTTAACTGCGTGTGATTTCTCGTGGGTTGCACGAGAATTTTTTATCAGCCTATTCACCCCCCCCCTCTAGGCTAGGATCCAGATCCAACACCCCCCCTTTCGCATTCGACGCCGGCCACCATGGGGTGAGGTCCCCCCCTTCGCATCCGACATCGGCCAAGTGGCTGGCGCCAGTTTCCCGACGGGGGCGGCTTGCTGCCCCATTGCTATCAGTCGGGCACCGGCCAGGAGGCCGGCGCCTGATTTCCCGACAGGGGGAGGCAAAGCTGCCCCTTGCACTCAGTCGGGCGCCAGCCATGAGGTCGACGCCTGATCGCCGATAGGGGCGGCGTTGCCGCCCCTTGTTACTGAACAGGGGCGGCAGATGTCACCCCCTCTGTGATACACGGCGGGCACCAGGAGGCGCCCGCTCATCTGACGAGGTGCGGCAGACCGCCCCTCCTCCCCCTTTTTTTGACAGTGGCGGCTGTGCCTCATGGTGTAAAAACGGCCCGGGGGCCCGCCGGCCCGGGGGCCCGCCGGCCCGGGGGCCCGCCGGCCCGGGGGCCCGCCGGCCCGGGGGCCCGCCGGCCCGGCCCGGATTCCGGGCGGGGCCCCGGCACGGGCCCGGGCCCCGGGCCGGACTGGGCCGAGGAGTCCGGCCTCGGGCCGGCCCGGCCCGGCCCGGGTTTTTGGGCATAAAACAGCCCAACTGAGGCTGTTTTATAGGGGAAACAGCCGGGCCGCCGGGCCGGGCCTGGCCTGGGTTCTATCCACCCGGGCCGGGCCGGGCCGGCCCTGGTTTTGAATGGGCCCGGCCGGCCCGGCCGGGCCGTTTTGACACCCCAAGATGTGCCGCCCCTTGTTGTTCTACGTCGGCACCGGTGTTGTCGGCGCCGATCTCCCGACGGGGGCGGCAGAGCCGCCCACCCTCTCTCGCCGTGTCGGGCGACGGCCGGCGGGCCGCCCCCGATCTAGGGTTCGTGAAAAATAATTTTTTTAAAACAGGAAAAATTAATCAAAAACCCCAATTTTTCACAGATCCAAAACTTAAAACTAATCGAATTTTTAACAGATCCGAAACTTAAAACTGATAAAACTCGAATTTTTAACAGATCCGAATTCACGAGCAAGCAAAATCTTAAGATCCAAGAATGACGGCTCTGATACCACTTGTAGAAACTAAAGATCTAGATTAATGTATTCAAGCCAAATAATACAGATCTAGATTACGCATGCTGAATCTTAAAACGTTAACTTCTCTGTTTAGCGGAAGCGTACCTGAATCCATCGATAATATTCTGAAAGAGATCCTGACGATAACGTGGCGGATGATCTTCCAGAATAGCATGAATCAACCGTTGGAGAAATCCTTTGGCTTTCTCCCGGTTTCTCTCCTAGCGACGGGGCGTAGAAAAGACGGATAACTTGTTCGTGTGTTCCGGGGATCATGACCGCATATATTTAAAGGCTAGCCTCCTTAGCCATAAGGTTTCCAATTCGGCTCATCAACGAATTGAAGCCCAATAGTCACCACACATAAAGGCCCACAACCTATATGACTCATTTAAGCCCACTTAACTTAATAAATGAGATCATTGAGCGTTTATCTCCTGCGGACGTGGTCTGACCGAGCGCACGTCGGGTCGTGGTTGATCCGACTCTAAGTCCTTTCGTGGGCCTTGTCGGTTGGGCCGCATTCCTTTTGTGGGCCTCCTGCCTCTGGTGTGGGCTTGGGTCGCTGGTTCTTCGGCTGTCTCCAAATGGTCGTAGCAATTGGTTTAGCTTCATGCTGTGGTTCTTACGAGTAGGCTTTGTTATGCGCAAGTTTGAACATGCATCTTGGCTCTTCATGAGCCATCTTTCCTTATACGTAGTGTTTGTTGGGCTATTACGCCATCAGTAAAATATCCACACACAAAAAAAAAATCAAGCACAGATTTGTGGCTTAGTTCAATATAAACGAAAATGTTATGTCGTGATCATGCTGAATTTGAGAGTGCCTGATCGGCCATGATGTCTGTTGATCATCTATACAAATCAATACCTTCATTTAAGCGTCGAGTAAGCTGAAGCTGAGACCACATCCCGAATTCAATTCTTATGGGCTGTGGTGTGCAGCGTGATCGTTCAAGTGCATGTCCAACTCGATGCAATCAGACTGTTCTATTGTACTGCATCATCAATATCTTCATATCAACATCAATTAAGTTAGTTTACGTCCCAGCAGTATAAAAACACGGACGGATCAAAGAGATGCTGACAAGACATGCTTTATGCAAGTGCTATCAACGTGCATGCATGGTGACTGCATGTATCTGACCTTAAACCATGCCCTTCTTTTTAATGTTCTACGTGAATAAATGATGAATATTACTCTCTTTTTTTAACAAAAAATATTCTCCCAAGAATTAAAGATACCTTCGTTCGATGGCTTTGCATTAAGCTGGGCTTAAATCAATGTCTTGACCACACACGTACACATTAGTAGATTCGGCGCCATTTAAAGGATAAATCAAGAAATCTCCAGCTACAGTGTTTTTTTAAAATAAAAAATCTCATGATTTTCATGGAAAATAATCCACCAAATCTCATGGCGTCATATTTTTTTCAGAATCCTTCACGTAAACAAGATCCCTGTACCAAGACGCTATCTTTTACTTCCCCTCAAATAATAATAATAATAATTTTCTGATATGTTTTAATATAATTTTAATTATTAATTGGATATTTTCACGTTATAAATAAGAGGCCGCACGATTTCACACGCATCCAATCCCGACGCCCTCACCAAATCTTAGCGAATCCTTATCGGATCCTCTCACCGCGTCATTAATCCAACCCGCTATAAGAATTGAAAAAGACAGCGGAGAGGAGACGTACGTTCTTCTTTAATCTGCTTCTCTTCGGTGATAATGTCTTCGTCGAGAGCACCATGTAACGTTACCGCCGGCGGGGAATCGCAGCGCGACGTGCATGTGCTGGCGGTCGACGATAGCTCCGTCGACCGGGCGGTGATTGCACAACTGCTTCGCAGCTCCAGTTTCCGAGGTTAATATAAATTAATTGCTCTTTTGCAAAAAAAAAAATTAATTGTTTTGGTGTTTCGTTTTGTATAATTTGTTTTTGAAAAAATTCGCAGTGACGACGGTTGATAGCGGAAAGAGAGCGTTGGAGATGCTGGGCATGGTGTGCAATAAAATAATTCTTACCTTATTATTATTATTTGTAATTTTGGGGGGGTTAATGTAATTTGCGGAATTTTGCAGGAGCCTAACGTGAACATGATAATCACGGATTACTGGATGCCGGAGATGACAGGATTCGAACTGCTTAAGAAAATCAAGGTATGAATCTTTCTGGTTATGTCTAAAACAGGCTTCGTTTTTGGTGATATTTGCAAAATTGCCATTGTGATTGGTTTACTTTCTTGCCCAGGGATCTTCTCGGCTGAGGGAGATACCTGTGGTCGTCATGTCGTCTGAGAACGTTCCGAACAACATTAACAGGTATGTGCGATATTTCAGGCAAATCGTAAGGGTATTTTTGTCAATGCGTTTATTTTTTGAGAGGGTTTTTCTCATATTAGTCCCTTAAATAATGTGTATTTTGATATTAGTCCCTTAAATCTTTGTAATTTGAATTTAGTCCTTTAAAGGGACTATTTAGGTTAAACTTTAAACATTTAAGGGACTATTTAGGTTAACAAAAGGGACTATTTAGGTTAATATTAAACATTTAAGGGACTAAATTCAAATTACAAAGATTTAAGGGACTAATATCAAAATACACATAATTTAAGGGACTAATATGAGAAAAACCCTTTTTGAAATTGTTACGGTTTGCGTATTATTTTGCATATTTATTTTTACTGTGTGGATTTTAGATGTATGGAGGAGGGAGCTGTGGATTTCCTGCTGAAGCCTGTTCAGCCGTCCGATGTGTCGCGGCTGTGCAATCGCGTGCTTCGATGAGATCCGTCCGATCCTGTTTTTTTTTTCCTTGTTCCCAAAAAAAAAAGTTTAGGCTGTGGTGTGTTGAAAAATCGAACATCAAGAGCCATGCATTAAGTTGGTCATGTGTGTTTATTATGTAAACTGAGGTTACAAGATTATTCAAACTTGGTGCGATTACTAAATGAACAAGGTTGATTAGGTGGTGGACCAGCATAAACGGAGCCAAACAGCTTAGCTGGCGGTGAACACATGATACAAAGTTTTAGGAAAGGTTTATCAAAAAAAAAAATTATAAAAGTTTAATTGCAAAAAAAACCCCACTTAAACTATTACTTCGTTGCAGATAATAATGTTAGTCAACACTTTGGGCTGGGGCCCACCGTAGTTGGGGCTCAGCCAGACTTTGACAGTTGGGGTCCATCGCGCCCGAATCAAGGAGCTACATGTGTCATCAGGGACCACCCAAAAAGCAGCCTGGGAGGACAACATAACTAAGTTGCTAGCACAGCTCTGCGAGGTAGATCTGCACTAACCGACCCATGTAGGCCATAAAGACTCACACAAAAGATGACCTCGACAAGATCAGATTCCTGACAATAAGGCTCGACATGGACAACCTTCACAAAGTCGGCTTCTTCAGCGGCATCGATCCACGGGGACGACATCCACGGGGACGACTTCCTTAGAAACAATAGCCCTGCGAGGACTACCTCCACGAGGTCGGCTCTTCCAACTGCATCATCCAAGGATTCACCCGCCTGAGAGGTTGGCCCTCATAAACTGCCCTCACAATGAGGTGGCTCAATCTTCGGCGATCCCATCTTGACACCGTTACGAGCGGGAAACCGTTTGGATCCATCCACCGCGTGATGAGCGGCAAGCCTAATCTAGAAGTCAGCGAGTATCCTTTCTTGTCTGTTCATCGCTCAATCTGAGGAGTTGGTTACGTGCGGAAGATCTGGAATCTCTATAACTCGACCTGACATGGCATAACCGACCCTCGGTGATACAAAACAAGGGATTTTCTCCTTTATGGGTTACGCAATCACAAGCACGCAAACCATATGCCTCCCTCCTTCTACTTGGAACTCACTTAAGCATCAGATGGGAATCGAATGCCCACCCCTCAGATCCATTTTTCTATATATGTTCCATATACTGGAGAAGGAGGCACAACGGAGCCCTGCATGGGTCCTCTATTGTGAAGATTCCTGCATCGACAGCCGGTGCGAGATCCTTGCATCAACAGTTGACGCTAGGAGAAGGACATTGTAACAAATTTTGTTGCATAGACTCTCGTCACAGCAATCTCTTCAGCATCTTCGTCATCCGCATCCTCTTCGTACTCCTCCAATGGTGAAAGTTAGGAAGATCATGGAGGTGCGCCTGGCAGTGCTCCTGAAATTATCATCGATGACTGCCAATCGGCTGATAGCCCACCTCCACAAGCCTCTACCTCTCACACAGTGGCCTCTGCTGCTTCCATAGCAGCCAACCTCCTGGTGCAAACCGTTGGCGGCTCGGATACCCCCTCAACCTTCTGCTACCCCTGCTCAGCCACGGGAGGGAGCTTTGATCTTATCCATATCGGACGAGCTCAATTCTCAAGCTGAGCTGGAACGCAAAACTCTGGTGGAGGAAGCCCTTCAGCCTTCAGCCAATCCTTCTCAACCGCAGTATAAAGCTCAGCCCCCACCCTTGACGGACAAGCTCGATCCTCGAGGTGAGCCGGAATGAGAAAGAGCCTCCCCAGTGGGAGAAATAGAGGCAATACCCCTCTCAGAAGCCGACCCGACTTGAACGGTCCAGATAGGCTCCACCCTATGGCCCGATCTATGGGCCTTCATCATTGAATTCCTTCGACAGAACAGAGATGTCTTCGCCTGGTCACACGAAGACATGCCAGGCATAGATCCAGATGTCACGGTTCACAGTTTTGAACATCAATCTAGCAGTGCCTTTAGTCCTCCAGAAGCACTGAGCTTTCAATGCCGAGAGGAGCCAACCTATCATAAACGAAGTCAATGAGCTCTTCCGAGCAGACTTCATCAGGGAAGCTATTTATCCAGAATGGCTAGCCAATGTTGGTCTGGTGAAGAAGGCAAACAACAAATGAATGACACATATGAAGCTATGGTTGCTTCTGAAAGTTAAACATACGAAGAATGTACGCAGCTATGATTGTTACGAAGCTATGGTTGCTTCTGAAACATCCCATTGCAGTAAAAGAACTGGACTAACTCGAGGTGAATTCGTTCGATCTAAACAGCGACAACCTCACGGTTCTTCTACGCATGTTACGCAACATCTGAAAACAAGTGTTAGACAGCAAGAGTTAGCTCGTTTGGGACTACGCTTTCTTTTGTGTGTGCGTGCGTGTGCGCGCGCGCTTAAATGAATGGGTTTCTCCATCACTCACAAGAAAAGCCTGTTGCAGACCAGAGTTGCACAGTCCCTGTGCTAGAATTCCTTCGGCTGTGAGCTACATATATAGCATCTTGCAAAGCTGCCATCTCTGTTGATCACTTCATGTCTTCCTTCATCATGATCCCCCCTTTGAATGTCTGTCTTCGGCACCCTCCCTGGATTTGTAGGTAGATAGTGATAAGGAAAGACAATGATAATAACCATGCACAATGTTGTTGTCAAGGCACAAGCTCCTTCAAATCATCCGATCAAAGCCGAAACCATAACACAATGATAATGATGATGTATTGAAATTTAGAGCATTTGACAGTTGCAGCTAGTGCTTGTAACCGTGCTTAAATGCCTTCCTGTGACCCTGTCTGTAATCCTTGGAGCATTGGCCCATTGTTTTTGTTGGCCGACTTAGCTTCGAAGTTTAGCTGCTTCAATTGCAAAGACATTAAGATTAGGTCTTAAAATCCGGTCGAATGAAGTTTTTGTTTAGCATATGCAAAACTAACATAGTGCACATGATTACAACCATTGTACAGTATCACGTATCAACACAGTATCACATAACTGTACAGTACTCTGAGACATCTCAACATATGCTTCAATGTTTCCGAGAGTACTTTGTTACTTGTGCATCTCTGCCTCCAGGAGACGGTTTTCATAGTAAGTCGATACAATGTAAATCTTTTTCTGCCGGGATATTAGGCCGATGTAATACAGAAGGTAACAGAACGCAATCGCAAAATTAACACTGTACTGAGGATCTCCATTCTGATGCAATGATCTTTGAATGAACCTTTTTTTCCAGAAAATTCAATCAAATCTGCATTTCCTTGCTGGCAGAAACTTTGTGCTCTTGCATATTAGCATCCCTGAAGCATCAATCTTTAGTCGCTTGATTGGTTTCTGAATCTGGGCTTGGCTCTGTTTCTACATCGACTTTTGTGGTAGGATTGGTCTCTGCTTCAGTTTCTGCTTCAGGTTCCGACTGTCCGGTCTCATGTCCCATGTCGGTATCAGGGCTCTGCTTTGTGCCTTCTTCAGGCGTTGTATCTTCGCCGTGTGCAATATTTACAGCTGGAGCATCAGAATCCATATGAGCCGCCCCATCATCTAGCTCTGCCCCGCTCCCTGCCCCATCAGTCTCAGCTGCTGGAGTAGCTCCCTTCGGAGGTAATGAAACAGAAACGATTTGAGTACATGGTATCTCCTCATCAATAAACAAATAAACCATTGAAAAGAAATCAACTGCTACAACAAATTAGAGCTGCCATCGGGAAACATATTATACACACATGGCATTGTTCAATAAACTGTAATATGCCAACTTCCCTTATTTCAAGGTGAATCAATGTCGTATGGCGACAGCTCCATGGGCACGGATGTGATGCGTCACGAAATGGAGAGATAATAAAATTCTAAAAGTGCGTGCATACAGAAATATCATCTAATACATGTATCGGACATGCATATTGGGCACGGTACATGGCTTCGTGTTTTGAAGCATCCATACTTTTTAGGTGGAAGTTGTCTCCCCATCAAATGGGGTTGGCTTACTTTATGCCAAACTGGAAGGGTGGAACGACTAACCAAAAGTGATCAAACTGAAAAAAAAACAGGCAGTAGACCGACCTTACCATGAAAAAAAACACTACTAGCCTTTAAGAATTTCCTTCCAATAGTAAAGAATCCCATGAACAGGCATCCGATAAGATTTGCAGTCAAAAAATTCATTTCATTGTTAATGGAGTTTATAAACAAACAGGAAAATTGGAATTATATTTCATACAAGAGCCCTACGCATGCAGATTCAAAACCCAGATTTCAACAGCAACATTTCCGTGCATTGAAATAGGAATGAGACAAACTATTCTTCTTCAATTACCTGGTTATCTTCGGGCTGAGCTACAGCACCTTTTGACTCGTCTTCCTTCTTAGCTCGTTTGTTCTTCTCACTAGGTTTAGCATGAAACTTTGAACGAATTTCTGGTGGCAGAAGTTCAGGAGGCACCACTCCTTCAATGCCATGATCAGTGAACTGCAAAACGACGGGAAAGTTGGATCCTTTATCCAACATTTATTTAGAATGCACTCAAGAAGGTTCAAACATACCCGAGAAAATCCTTCCAAGTCCTGCCTGGCAGAAAAGCGCAGACCTTTCCAACAGTAAACCTGCAGCTCAGAAGCAACAAAACAAACCATGAGGAATGCATCAAATGTCTCAAAGATAGTGGTTTACAATCAGCTTGGAAAGAATAGAAGTTATGTAGAAGCCAGACCAAGTATTCTTTAGAAAACGATAAATGTTAGACATTCAAGTAACAAAAACTCAATCCCCCATCTTGATAGCCAAGGGTAGCAAGATCACTAGAAAATAAATATATAACTGTAATCAACCAGGGAAATCCATTAAATGGTGGGTTAATAGAATTTGAAGCAAAACTTACACGGTTGTTTTTATGGTGATATTCAGCTTCAATGCCAGCAGAGCCGTCCATCTGCAAATCCAAGAGATCAGTTAATTTATGGAAATAGCATATGAAACAGTAAAATGAAATATCCATATTCCTATTGCTGAAGCAGAGATTTCCTTTTTTGGAAGAAAATAAAGTAGCAATGCTCAATAGTCCATATAGATGAATACAAAAAATATATCAACATTCATACATCTCCTGCGAGGGGTTTCCAGTACTCTGTGACCAAAGGCATACGGATACGTTGGGGATCAGTCAGAGCATTCTGCATTCACAATAAAATAAAAAATTAAAACATTGAAGGCTGTATAAAGATATCTTGGAATAAATTATTGAATCATAGGAGAAATGACTGCTTCAAATATACAAATGATCAAGAGAGAAACAGAAGATAAATCCAAAAAACGAAGCCAACAGCTTATGAGCTTGTACAATCTTGACTATTAGTTTGCACAGCCCATCAACTAGAAGATACACATATGGCATCAAATATGATGTAGCGAAGAGTATGACCAACATGAAATACAATACAAAAATGAATTTGCATCTCAATTATGCTTGATTATTGACTCATCATTTCTGGATCCCATAAGAAGCAGGCTCATGTAAATTAGCAGACAGCAACTTGTGCTGCCATTAAGTGTCGAGCAATTCTTCCAATACCCTTTCAAAACAAAAACGAAATATAGGTATTATGTAGATATTGGGGGAAAATAGGATTCAGACCTCAGTTGATATGAACAACAAGAATGAAACAGAAAGAGAGAGAAAACCCCACCCACACCCACATCCACAAAAAAGACATATTTTCAGTTATAAACCACAACCCTAACATTAGCAATAACCAAAACAAAGCATAATGCTAAGTACAATTACTTTAAAGACTCAAAAATAGTAGTCATTTAAGACTGGTTACAATAACTCTGCTAGCCTCACACCCACAGCAAGGGCATTGCCTCTTCATTAGCCCCCTTTTTCCTGAGATGCATGATAATGAGACTTCAATTTTTTAAATTGAGTTCTTGAAATGATCCGTATGGCTAACATAAATATCTACCATAGAAAACACCTTCAATGTGTTGTTTCAAGTTTCGATTTCTATTAATTTACATAGAATTTCATGCTATAAATGGAACCAGTTGTTCTTCTTTGTCTGACTTGCACATGTTGCTTACCAACAGAGTAACACCCTACAATCAGCAACTTTTCTCTAATTATTTTCCAGGAACTACTCAGCTGGTCAATCACTTCTGTCATGTTCATGACCAAGTACATTTGCAAGGGAATGGCCTATTTGGAACTCCTCTACATTACAATCCTCTGTGATCAATGGTGATTATCTGATGGTCAACCATATATCATTACCAACCCCTCAAAACACTAGCATATGCTTCAAATGAATGCATATTATGCCCTATGACATGGCTCCTAATTGGCAGGGTAGCCGTCAATCACTATCAGTGATACCTGACTTGACCAAACTTAAGGGCCAATTCCTTTCAAGGCCTTCCAGAAGTCCCTACATCAACTATGCATCAGTAATCCAAAACATTTTAATGCAGTATATAACATGTACTGGACCACTCATTTTTAGCTTTATATGTATATTAAACTGCCATCCTACCAAGTTAACGAACTTGAGGCAAAATGAAAGCAATTTCCCTGTAAGGTTAAGCAGTTACATTCATGTCCCAGTTGCTTTTCTTTGAGATCTCAGATTAGTTCATACATGAATATCAGCAGCACAATTAAAATTTTGTTTAATATCCTAAACATGTGGAAGTTTGAATCCTCTAAATAATTGTATTACAAAAGAAACACATGAGAGAGATTGTCTTAGTGGAGATACCCACGATAAGTAGGCCTCACCGCAAATATTTATAATCAACTTAAAGCATTCCCTGCCACATGTCCCAAAGTTAAGGAATTTTAATAATGTGACAAATCAGAAAGTATACTTCCCACCCTGTCAGATGATACATAGAGAGCGAGCCATTTCCAGATCATACAAAAAAACTATGATGATAGAATGGTCTCTATCATGGAATCATGCAGGTCATAGCCATGTAAAAAAAGTACAATTTGACACTCGTTGAACCCCGGGTCAGCCACCTCTTCATCTGTCCTCAATTCTACACAATTTTCTCTGTAAACTTGCGCACATGCTTAAAGTTCTTTCTAGGTGAAGTTTCTTTGATATACTACTGCACACATGAATACATTTATCTTCTATCATTCCAAACAAATGGCTATAGTTTCGAATAAAGGATATTAGGACTATCATATATTAGCATTATAATTTGAGAATATGAAGTGACATCACCATTACAACATAAGAAGATGGAAGAATCCAGACCTATTGCCAACACAGTGGCAAAAAGGTATGAGAAGTTAATGTCAATCATACCTTAACATTATATTTCTGTTAGCTTATGAAAGGATCAAATATATGTCACCAACGTTATTACACTTTGTAAACGTGCCATGGCCATGTGAAGTCCTAGTTCTTAGGGTTTACATGCATCTTGTATTGTGTTCTATCCATGTTGAATGTTCATGCCCGCACTTCGTATCATAGAAATGTGTGTCCAATAATTGTCCAAGCAGCACATTTACACAAACGTTGATTGGATCCCATTAAATCTGGTAATTGCATAAGGATACTAACTTTTAACAACTGACCATCAGAAAATAACCAAATGAGGATGGATTATATGCTTCTCCATAATGGGACAGCCAGCGACAGGACATAAAAACAGAAGTTGCATGGAAAAATGACAATGCTAAAGTTATTAAAAATGCAACAGGGGATAGTTAAAGTTAAAGAACTGTAATAAAAGAATAATATATAAAGCAAAAGACAAGTATTACATACGGGATTTTGATCTGCCCATTTCCACAACTGTGACAACTCTTTGTTGCCTAATCTCCAACGCGGTTTACTGTGAAAAAGAAATGGATGGCATTAACAAATTCCAACAAATAAATAATACCATTAATCATGTCATAAAGCCATATAAATCCACAATATGAAAAAAGTGGGTGTGACTAAAGTTTTACTTCATCCTGGCCATTCATCAATACATGATAATTTCATAAGTAAAATTAAGTTGAATAAACCTTGACGGCATAGAACCATTCTAAATTTACTTGGTGATTATTTTCGTTTAGGGATTCTAATATCTTAAACATATGGGCTAGGAACTGCCAAGTAGGGATTGTTAAGAAATGTACAGATAATCAGAATTCCCATATGTACCGAGAAGGAAACTGTTGTGACAACAATAAGCAAGACTTGTAAGGAATAGCACCAATGATAGCGTCCAGCAGACCGACAGGTTTGGTTTCTTTTTGACCGGTTATTCAGAAAAAAATGTCTTTGATACCTTGTACATAGTTGAAATAGAGTTCTTAGCATGTCAATGGAGCAGATCAAGTCCGAAATTATTCGTCTTCAAGCATCTCCCTCTTTCTCATCAATCGAATTTATAACTGCTCCATCCAAATTGTTATGGTTTCTATCATGCATAACAAAACTTATACGTAGCGGAAAATTAGAAACCTACCAAGATTCATGCGTTTCAAATTGATTCGATGAGATTGCTAACCTTTGTTGACTATTCGAATGTATCAGACTGCAGGTGCTGCTCAACGAACGACCACCCTTAATCAGTATCCATACACGAACGTCACGGACGGAAATTGCGAAGCTGCTAGCTATTTCTCCGCAACTAGGGTTTCTCTCGCTCTTAGTTTTTCTCAACAAAAACGGCAAAGATAGATTGAATGCATGACAAACTGAAAATCCTCTTTATATCATGTATATATATATAGTCACACATTAACCCTTTAACGCGTTTCAGTTATGCGAAGATATCTGAAGGATAATATCTTAACAAGATATTATATCAGTTAACATTTTAACGCGTTTCGGATATCTTAGAGATAATAGCATAACAAGATACAATATTTGACAGTAAAGATATATAGCGTTATTTCGAATTTCAAATCAGATTTTAAATTTGAAATCTCATTTTAAACCATATCTCATCCATTACGATCTTTAAGTGCGACCCAATAGGCTCATATCAAATTGGGACCTAATCACATTAAAAGCCCACAAGTCATAAGTGGTCTCTATCAAAACATTATGACTACCCAATTAATATGAATATCGTTAGTCTGACATTAACCTAACCAATAGAACATGTCATAATCCTTTTGTCACACAATATCTGATTTGAACATAAGTCATAGACAGTATCATGCTTATATTGTTCAAACATTTAATTTCTCGATTACTAAGTAGACTGATAAAATCAATGACATTCATTTGAGCACGGCCATGCATTTCTCAGTCCTACTTATTGAGCGGCCCATTAGATATCTCTCTCATAAGAGGGATAAATTCTATCTTGTTCATTTACTTTTCTCTGCATAATTCTCATCGTGTTCAATCATAACCTTTATGATTATCGGTTTAAAGATAACTGATGTGTCCATATTTTTCATCTTTTACTGCATATTTTCATCCCATTTTGATCGCCCAAAATTCACTTCTTTATACTTTATCACATATTTCACGATATATTTGATTTTCGTAGTGTTTTATGGATTTTCAGAAACTTTGGTGTGATTTTGGAGCAAAACTGGGTGATGGACACGAGTAGCGATGCCGGAGTATCAATGGCGTTGTATTTGAAGCCGCTAGAGAGAAGCAAAGGAGGAAAAAAGAAAGAAAGGAGAGAAAGAAAGAAAGAGAAGAAGATTCAAAAGCTGAGCTGATGGCTGAGTTTCCAGGTTCGCTCGAACGAGCGGCTATCCTGCTCGGTCGAGCTGGTATCACGAAAGAATGGGGAAAATGAAGGCAAATATGATCTTACAAGTAGGAGGCCGCTCGGCCGAGCGACCTATGCGCTCGATCGAGTGCCCCCCTCTGCATTTGCCTAAGAATTCTCTGTCGACTTAGCTCGGCCGAGCAACCCAAGCGCTCAACCGAGCGACCCACCCACTGCTGAGCTGAAGAAATGCCCAGAATTCTCTATCACTTTAGCTCGACCGAGCGACTACCCCGCTCGACCGAACGATCCTTCCCCTTGAAGATGAGCTGATTTCTCTGCCAAGTTATAGCTCGACCGAACGATCCAAGCGCTTGGCCGAGCTGCTCCCTTCGCCAGACTGGAGAGATGAAACACATATATTGCGCTCGGCCGACCGCTCGGCCGAGCGTCATGTCGCCCGACTCTTTATTTTTTGGTTTTTATTGGGTTTTGGGTTGTTTTTCTTAGGATCTGTGAACTTTAGCGGATTTGTATATAAATGAACGAAAAATTAGGTTTTAAGTACGCTTTGTTTGCTGGAATTTTGGTGAGCCGTCGCTTTAGAGAACAGAATTTTTGTGATCTTTTCTACGATTCGATCTATTGCGAACGATTAGAAATTTATTGTTTTAATATATTTCTGCGTATCTTTTGATTCTCTATCCTTGGGTATGAATTTTATAATGCTGGCAATGTTTACGATTAATCTCTTGATCGTTTTGACTATTGTTTCTATTGCCATGTCTGAGAAGTGCGTTTCTAGGGTTTATGGATGAACCCTAGGATCCTAGGGATTGAATGTTATGTTATCCTTAGTTGAATGAACCTAGGGTCACACTATGGTCGTTTGAACCAAGATTTTGGGGGATTAGCTCTAGAATTGGAGGACCGTGAGAACGACTCCAGATCTAGGGAAAATCCCCACGAATCTGATTAGGATTTAGTAGTCGCTTTCTAGGGTTCGTGATCACGAGAGTGGCACGTGCACTAGGGGTCATGACTAACCTCTAATTCACTAGTCGGTGCCTACGAGAGTAGTCCGGCTACTAGAACCAATCATAATGTAGTATCCTAACCTTAGTCCATGAGAATGGATGCGAGTTGTGATACAGGAATCGTGTCAAGCGTAATGCATGTATCCTTATGTGAGGCCTATCACGAGAGTGGGGTGGAGCATAAAGATACATTAGACAAGTACGACAACGAGAGTTGACTACTCGCTCTCATTCTCGGATGTGACAATTCTCACACTAATTTATAATTCAACGAAAAGGTTCTTAACCTAGTGTCCAAGCCCGAAAGACCTAGCGAGGATTCCTGATTGCCCTAGATTTATTAATATTCTGAGAAAACAACCAATTGTGAAAATCTTTCAATCGTGACAACCCAGACCGCATGTTCTCCATCTTCACGCAAACTAAACACTAAAGAACTGTCTCCTCAAAGTTCGACATTCTTATCTTTACTACACAACCGTACACTTGTGGTAAGTCACGCCTCCGGATGTAAATCCGGAGCCGAACAAGTTTTTGGCGCCGTTACCGGGAAGGCAACGGTTTGTTTTAGTGTGGAGTTGGAGTGCTGGTTCCACCAACATTTTACCTTCCATTCTTTTTTTATTTTTATTCCTTTGGTACTATATTTCTCTTTTGCTGACGAGTTCCACAATTTTCTTGAGCCCTTCTATTTTGCATGCTAATACGTTCACAAGGAGTAGAAAATTTTTTGCCCTTTAATCCAGAGATAGAAGCAACCGCCCGGTGACTCACAGTAAAAAGAAGAAAACGGGAATCCATGGCTGGGATTCCCGAAGGCAACGATCCACCTCCACCTCCAAATCACATGCTGATCTGGGATTATATGAAGCCCGGTACCATCTCGTCTTCCTCCGTGGCCATGCCCTCGATTCGCGAAGGAAATTTCAAGCCTGAAGACGGGGCTTATCTTGTTGATGCAGCAGGACTGCTTCCATGGGTTCCCACATGAGAACCACAACCACCATATCGAGGCATTCTTGGCGAAGTGCACCACGTTCCAGATGCAAGGAATCAGCGACTATGGGATCAAGCTTCGGCTCTTCCCCTTTACTTTGAAGGAGAAGGCCCATTATTGGCTGAAGTCTCAGGGGCCCAACATGTTCACGACTTGGAAACAGCTGGCGGAGGCCTTTGTCACCAAGTATTTTTCCCCCTTCGAAGATGATCCGTCTTCGAAATCAGATCACTTCCTTCAGACATGGAGGACAGGAAACACTTTATAAAGCCTAAGAGCGCTGCAAAGATCTCCAGCATCAGTGCCCGAACCATCGCGTCCAACCATGAGATTTAGTTTTGGCGTTCTATAATGGGATGCGTCCAGATACTAGAATGATCGTCGACGCAACGGCAATGGTGCTATTTTAGGAAACGAGCCAATCAAAGCCATGCAAATTCTAGAGGAGATGGCAGCTAATAATCAGCACTGGGGAGACGACAGGTCTGCCTCTACCACTGCCAAGCCCTCAGGAGGAGGCATGTTTGAAGTTAGTGAGTCAGCGAACTTTGATGGCCATCTCGACTCCCTCACACATCAAATGGCCCGAATGGAGCATACGCTCAGTGCTAGGTCCAGTTCACCTCCGGCCCCAGTATATGCCACTTGTGAGAAGTGTGTTGAGCAAGGATTCCACGGCGAAAATTGCTCCTACAATACCACCCTGTAGCTACTGAGGAGGTCAATTATACAGCTGATGAGACAGGAGGCAATATGAGCGCCTAATTCAGCTTGGAAGAATCATCCCGGATTTCATTACGGGAATAGCATTGGAGCTCAGCAGCAGCCCCATCAGCACCAGCAGTACCCCCAGCCGCAGCAACAGCAAGGCAGGCAAAGAACGTTCGTCCCTTACAGACCACCAGGATATCAGCATCATCAACAGCCCTTCCTCCACCACGGCCCACTCAGCAGAAAACATCATTGGAATCCACTCTGGAGAGGATCATGGAGGGGCAGACGAAGATCAATAGTGATGTCGAAAAGTTCAACAGCGAAATCGTGGCTAGCAATAAGGAGCTCTGCACCATGGTAGAGCAGCTGACGCGGCAAGTGAGCCAACTTGCAAGGGCTCAAGGCAAGCTTCCCGCCCAACCAGAGAAGAACCCGGGGGAAAGAGCATGTGCCATCACCACGCAGAGTGGTTTATCGACAAAGGACCCAAAGCCTCTAATGATGACTCCAGCCGCTCCGATACCAGAGGAGAGGATAAGTGGGCAGCCATGTGCTGCTAATGATGGTGATGACAAGGCTGAGGAACAGCCGTTGAATGTTGAAAAGGGTAGTCCTCCAGTGGAGGAGGCAATGAAAGAGAAGGTGAAGCCAGCAGAGAAAGAGAAGGCTCGCCCCGGTATAGTGCCCTTTCCTGGAAGATTGGCGAAGGCTAGAATGGCAGAAAAGTATGCCAAGTTTATTGAGCTGCTGAAGAGAGTGCAGCTCAACATACCCTTTATGGACTCCCTTACCGAGATACCGACTTACGCTAGGTTCCTAAAGGAACTAATATTGGAAAAGAAGGCTTAGCGGGGTGATGTTGGCAAAGGAGCCGTCGTCATTCCTGATAAGCATTAAACTTCCGAAGAAGCTCAGCTTCATTGTCCCTAGCTCCATTGACGACGTCCCCATCAGAAAAGCATTTGATAGACCTTGAAGCCAGCATCAGCCCGATGCCATTGTCCATCTTCAAGCGCCCCAACACCAACACAGAGCTGGAACCAACGGCGATGACATCCAGCTAGCCGGTAAATCAGTGGCGCGACCAATCGGAGTGGTTAGGGACGTCATATTACAGATTCCTAGCGGGGTGAGCGTGCCGGTAGACTTCGTCATCATGGACATGTTGGAAGATGGGGGATCTCAGATCATACTAGATCACCCTTTCATGACGACGGCTGTGGTATTGATAGACGTCCGAGATTGCACTCTCCCTCAACGTGGGAAACATTAAGATGGAGTTCGGGCTTCCTAAGCCGGTGAGGGAGAAAGCATCCAAGGAGGACGTCAATTATTTAGAACTGGTGGAAGACGGGCTCATTGAGAAGTTCGTAGCTGAAGAGATTCTTTCTGATTCCATGCAGAAGAGCAGAGACGGTGGTATAGACTCTCTGCATGACAGAGCAGTAGCGGCCTATCTACAGGTGTTGGACAAGGCCCCAACTGACGGTTTGATTATGCATAAGCGTGTCATGCTCGCTTTGGAGGATCACAACCCGGATGTTGTGAAGATCAAGGAAATTGTTGTTGCGGCGTCTTCAAGACACCATAAAGAGAAGAGAAGATATGACCACTGATGGTCCAGCGGAGGCAATCGATCAACTGGCTCCACAAGGGTTGATCGGCAAAAATGATGAGCATATCTCGTGTGCGCCCAAAATTCAGCCTCATTGAGTATCAGGGATCGAGCTTACGATCGTAAAAAGTGCTTGGCGGGAGGTAACCCGACCTGTTTTCATATTCTTTTGTTTCTATTTGAATTTCTATTATCCTTTTTAGAAAATTTAAAAACTTATAAAAATATCTGATGAGCTTAAATTCTTGCATATGCTCGACAATTAGGTCGTCTCAAAAGGGATGGAGGAGAAGCATGAACGTTAATCGAGGTCTCGAAGATCGAAGAGGAGCATAACAAAAGAAGTGACAGGCTACCAGCAGCAGCCGCGCGGCCGAGCGAAACGCCCAGCAGGGGGCCATTCTAAACTCAAAAGGGGGGCAATTTTTGAACTGCTCGCCCGAGCGCCTATCTCGTTCGACCGAGCGTCCAAATACCACAAGCCCCCTATATAAAAATTTCAGAGGGCTTGATCGAGCTCCTTTCAAATTCCCGATCGAGCAACACCCCTCATTTTCCTCCCCCTCGATCGAGCACCCCCAAACCCCCAAACTCCCTCTACATTTCCGACGGCCCATACTCATCATACTAATCCACATTCCTTCTCATCATCTTCTCCTTCCTCTTCCTCCATTTCCCCAAACCCAAAAACCCATACTTCCCCCAAATTTGAAAAATCTTCAATTCAAACCCTAAAACTTCGAATTCTCCCTTGATTACGGTTTGCTTGGGTTGCTTGGAGGAGATCGAGAAGCCCTCTTTTGATCGCTTGGGGATTTCACAGATTTGGACGCATGGATTTCAAGGATTTGGATCGCTTTTAGATTTGACTCGCGGCTTGCTTGGGTATACTCTTTCCACGCTTTACGCTATCATTTTTATATCATTTTTGCTTGTGTGGTTGTACTATTTGCCTGCTTGTGCACTTTCACCATGCCACCCCGCAAAGGCACTAGGGCACACATCCACACACCCTCACCAGATCCACCCCCACCACCTCCTTCATGACCCCCTCCGAAGAAGCAGATAGCTTCTACTTCCTCCATTAGGGCTCATGTCTGCACATCCACTCCAGAGCCTCCTCCTCCACCCCCACAGCCCGAGGGCGCTCCCATTGAGACGTTCGGCATTGTTTTTTGTGACGACGCACATCGTCACAAGTTTGAGGAACTCTCTAGGCGTCCGAACGTAACCACGAAATTTGCAGACTTAGGAGCCCTAGAGCAGTTAGGGTTATTGCCAGAGGTCCAGCAGCTTTATCGGAATATAGGCTAGGAGCACTTCCTAGGTTTGACGGCGAAGACATACAATCTCTCCTCACCTTGGAAGCCCTTAGTTCTATCCATAGGACCGACAGAGGGATATCGTTCAGTCTAATAGATGCTGAGATATCATACACATACGGAGCACTCTGTCATTTTTCCATTGGCCCGTTGTCCATGATGTCGAGTCCACCTATTCCCCTGGCAAGAATACTCCCCTCGCCATTCATTCGACCAACTTTTGGGAGAGGATCTCTGCCTTTCCTGTCTTTAGCACAGTCGCTCCAAGTCATCTTCCATTATCCACCCCTGTCTGCGCTTTGCTCAGCACCACCTAGCCACCACCCTCCTATGCAAGCTCGAGCACGGGACCATGTCCACCATTGAGCTTGTCGTCTTGTGGGCTCTTACTCTCCCCCTCGAGGAGCAGTTAGATGGCACCACCCTTTCTGCAATTTCTATGGACCCAGCTCAGATTATTTGTGACAGTTTGCTCTTTACCGCTTCCTCTCAAAAGAGAGCTATCTGTTGTGGTAGCTTCTTTACCATGTTTGCCTAGCATACCAATTTAGATATTCCTAATGATTTGGCAGAGGCACCGGGCCCTACCACTCTGACTCTTGATGTGCTCTCTCGCATGCACATCACCAGGGCTCACGATCGCCGCCACTGGGTGTATCTCCATAGTCGTTTTGATGCTGATTTTATGGTACTTCCGAACACCATTCGGACTTTCATTGACCCAGAACACGTTGAATGGATACTCCATGGAGGTACATATTCCACCCATCTACCAGCTGGAGCCTGATGATGAGCAGCCTGCTCAGCAGTCCGGTACCGCTGCACCACCCCATATTGAGGAGCCATGCCCATCCGAGCCCTTGTCTGAGCCCCATGCGATCCATCATGTCCCTACTTCTATCGAGAGCACTTCCGTATCCACTGCTATTTCTGATGCCGCTGTGAGCGTTGTCATTTCTGTCCCCACATCACCACCCGCCGAGAGTGCCTCTGCTTCAACCCCATTATCGACATATGTATCAGCTACCGTATCAGCTATTCTGACAGAGAGCGTGATGGTTTTAGTCCACACTTCTGCTGCCACCACCTCTGCTGTATTTGCACCCACCTCCACATCTCCTGTCTCAGCCCAGCCTACACTCCATCTGCATCCTGTGTTTCCTACACGTGGACCTCTTTCGAGAGGTGAGTCCAGCGGCTCCCGTGCTCCAGATTTCTCTGCACGTTTATATGGAGTGGAGCACGCTATAGCCGAGTTGCGTAGGGACATTCAGGCACTTCAGCAGCTTGAGCAGCAGAACAGTGAGAAGCTTGATGCCATTCTGCAGCATTTGCAGGCACCTTGTTAGCAATACGTAATACGGTAAATATTCGGGACGTGAATAAAACATGTTTAATTTGATCAATTTCAAAAGACGTTTGGTCAAAAATTCGGTCAAATATGTGCAATCTATATTATATTTGACAACTGCTTTTGGATTCTAGGGCTGACTAGGACAAGCTGACTAGAACAAACAGGTTGATAGAAAGACTGCTTGGATTTAATCTTGAGGAATGAATGGTTGAGATGGAATTTTGTGGAAAGTTTTGGAGGGAAAAATTTTTCTAGGGAAATGAAAGTTTCTAAGGAAATGAAACTTTTTGGGAAATGGAAGTTTCTGGGGAATAACATAGGGGAATAACAGAGTGCACGTAATTAATGCATTTGGGGAAAAAACTTTAATTTGCACTTAATACTGTAGATCAAATGCTGCTACAGATCAAATGATCTCTTCCTCAACGCGGGGCTCATCTCTTCGACGCTTGGGGCAACAAGATAAGAATAATTTTTCGCGTCGAAGGCTCCCGCTAATTTTTTTACGCTAATTTATTGTTCCGCACCAAAGACGCCCGCAACAAATTTGTTGTTGTACGTTGAATTTGTTGTTCCGCGTTAAATGCGTCTGCGCCGAATTTGTTGTTCCGTGTCGAATGCGATGCGCCGAATTTATTGTTCCGCGTCGAAGACGCATGTGCCGCTAAATATTTTTATGCTAATTTGTTGTTCCGCGCAATTTTGGTTGTGAAAATAATTTTTTAGGAAACAAAGATTTCGCGGGAGAAAATCTTAAATGTAACGTGCCCGCGGGCACGGGTTATGACTAGTACGAAAATAATACATAAACGGGTTAAATCATGTTTAATTAGTTAACCCGGTTAAAACGCGATTAAAATACGAATACTGTCAAGATATCATTCATCCAAATGAACTTAAAAATCAACAATATCAATATGAAATAAGAGTAAAATAAGTTATATATTCTTGATTTAAATTGTATTCATAGTTTTAACCAAAATGATATGATCATATTATTATATTCCATGTAGCATGCACTAAATCAAAGTATAATCATTAAATCATAGTTCAAAATGATTTAAAAGTGTCCATAAACTGTTTAAAACACATAAAATGCGCAATACGGGAATAAAACGTGTTTTGTTCGTCAACCCCTAAAAAGCGCGTATTTTTCCGAATAATTCAAATGGACGGCCGTTTAATACGGGAACAATTTTAGACGGGTTTTAAACGTTAAAAACATAAAAAATTCACGTTTTTTACTAACAAGACACCCCCCACCAGGTGGTGGTGCAGCCCGATTTCTGGTCTCTCTGCATCCGTTCTCCCCCAATTATTTTTGGTGCACATCTGTCCTCACGGGACCCAGTTTCGTATAGCTTGGGGGAGACCCATTTTGATGTGTCCATCATCATCATCATCATTTGCATGCTTTGCATTTAGTCGCATTAGAATCATGCATTTGCATTCTTTTTCTTATTTCTAGGATTTTCAATTTATCTTATTTTATCCCCACACACCCACCCTTAGCATCATTTTCCAACTCTACGCGCGTGTTTTCAACAGTGATGACACTGCTGTGTTTAGCTTGGGAGATGAGCACTGTCGTTTTATATTTTACTTTATCACTTTTTATTTCTATTTCTTCCCATTTTCCACCCCATTTTTTCTTTTTTTAGAATCATCGTGTTTTTTTCGTGTGCTTTCTTATTTTATTTTTTTCTATTTTCTTCTTTCTTTTGCTGGGTGAATACTCTATGATGACATATCTCATTCTTTCACCGCAGCCACAACACTTATTCTCCATACCACAGTATAATAGAAATTTCATATTCTTGATCTGTTATAAGTGCTTAAGTAAAATTCTTTTGATATCTATATAGTGTGAGTGCTTGAAACTTGTTGAACGTTGCAGTATGGATTAGTACGTAGTATGCTTTCAACGGAAACACAACAAGATTCACACATTACTAGTCTAACTGAAGCAAAATGCATTATTATATCTGTTCATCTCTGTTTATATTGCTTTTTGCATGCCTGTGCTTGAAATTGTGTAGATATGCAACCACACTCATTGATATAACTAGATTACCCATCCTTATGAGAAATCTAGGTAGGAATGATTCTATCCTAGCCGTTATGCACAAACTGGAAAATTTGACTGAACCGAGAGATTTATTATTCCATTCTCCACAAATATCTTAAAATCTCTATATGTCGCTTGATTTTCCTCCCCAACTACTTATGTCACATCCATTTCCCAAAAAAATTCACGTCAAATGAAAATTTTTAGCTCCAAATTCCAAATATTCAAAAATGAGCCAATGTGCCGAAAAGAGCGCAAAAATCAATAAAATCACATCCATTTCCCAAAAAAATTCACGTCAAATGAAAATTTTTAGCTCCAAATTCCAAATATTCAAAAATGAGCCAATGTGCCAAAAAGAGCGCAAAAATCAATATTCTAAATTCTTTGCTCCTACAAAAATTCTATGAAACAAAGTTTCGAAAATTCAAAGAAAAATCAAAAATCTCAATTCTTGGAGCCAATTACATATCTTTTGGGAAAATGAAAACTCAGAACAAAAAAATCCAAATTCCTTTCCATTTCTAAGATGTGATACACCAAGCTAAGCTTATGGGGAAACTCTTGTGACCAAACATATGCCATTAGAGTGGAGTTTGTGCATTAACGAAAAATTAGAAGAATTCCATCGCTTAGAAATTGATTGAGGTGTGGCGTGATCTAGGAGTTGATGTGGGTGTATGTTTGCCTTGATACTTTTCATTCTCTATTTGCTTGTGTTGCATGATATTCTGTGCTTCAGTAAGAATTAGTAATTGAAAAGTGTGTAACCATTGTCATGTATACTATGACGCTATGAAGTATAGAAAGTGGATATATGTGAATTGCATGAACGCTAGAGAGATCTCTATTATTCATCTATAAATCTTAAGTACTTCGTTTTTATATCAGAATATGAAATCTTTGTGCTAGTGTGTGATTAATTTTCTAAGTCGTCGTGATGTGTGATGATTGACATGATATCTGAGAGAATAACTTAGCTCCCCCTCTACTTTTCTTTCTTTTTCATTTCATTGTTTTCTCCCCGATGAACTTCCTATTCGTCTTCCTCGAGGACGAGTAAGAGATGAGCTTAGGGGATTTTGATGTGTCTATATTTTCCATCTTTTTACTGTATATTTTCTTACCATTTTGATTGCCCAAATTTCACTTCTTTATACTTTATCGCGTATTTCACGATATATTTGATTCTCGTAGTATTTTATGGATTTTCAGGAACTTTGACGCGATTTGGAGCAAAACTGTGTGATGGACACGAGTAGCGATGTCGGAGTATCAATGGCGTCGTATTTGAATCCGCTGGAGAGAAGCAAGAGTCGGAAGAAAGAAAGGAGAGAAAGAAAGACAGAGAAGAAGATTCAAAAGCTGAGCTGATGGCTGAGTTTCCAGGTCACTCGGCCGAGCGGCTATCCCGCTCGGCCGAGCTGGTATCGAAAGAAGGGGTAAAAGTGAAGGCAAAGATTAGCTTACAGGCAGGAGGCCGCTCGGCCGAGCGACCCCCTCTGCATTTTGCCTAAGAATTCTCTGTCAACTTAGCTTGGCCAAGCAACCCAAGCGCTCGACCGAGCGATCCTCCCACTGACGAGCTGAAGAAATGCCTAGAATTCTGTCACTTTAGCTCGACCGAGCGATTACCCGGCTCGACCGAGCAATCCCTTCTCCCTGACAGGCTGAAGAATGAGCGGATTTCTCTGCCAACTTAGCTCGATCGAGCGACCCAAGCGCTCAGCCGAGCTGCTTTCTTCGCCAAACTCGAGAGATGAAACGCTCATATAGTGCTCAGCCGAGCGCTAAGGCGCGCTTGTCCGAGCGCCATGTCGCCAGACTCTTTATTTTCGGGTTTTTATTGGGTTTTGGGTTGTTTTTCTTGGGATCGTGAACTTTAGCAAATTTGTATATAAGTGAACGAAAAATTAGGTTTTACGTACGCTTTGTTTTGCTGGAATTTTGGTGAGCTGTCGCTTTAAAGAACAGAGTTTTTGTGATCTTTTCCACGATGTATTGCAAACGGTTAGAATTTTATTGTTTTAATATATTTCTGCGTATATTTTGATTCTCTATCCTTGGGTATGACTTTTATTATGCTTGCAATGTTTAAGATTAATCTCTTGATCCTTTTGACTATTGTTTCTATTGGCATGTCTGAGTAGTGTGTTTCTAAGGTTTAGGGATGAAGCCTAGGATCCTAGGAATTGAATGCTGGGTTATCCTTTCTTAGTTGAATGAACCTAGGGTTACACTATGGTCGTTTGAACCCAGATTTTGGGAGATTAGCTCTAGAATTGGAGGACCGTGGGAACGACTCCAGATCTAGGAAAAATCCCCACGAATCTGATTAGAGTTTAGTAGTCGCTTTCTAGGATTCGTGATCACGAGAGTGACACGTGCACTAGGGGTCATTACTAACCCCTAATTCACTAGTCGGTGCCTACGAGAGTAGTCCGACAACTAGAACCAATCATAGTGTAGTATCCCAAACTTAGTCCATGAGAATGGATGCGGTTTGTGATACAGGAATCGTGTCAAGCGTAACGCATGTATCTTTATGTGAGGCCTATCACAAGAGTGTCGTTGAGCATAAAGATACGTTAGACGAGTAGGACAACGAGAGTTGACTACTCGCTCGCATTCTCAGATGTGACAATTCTCACCCGAATTTATAATTCAACGAAAGGGTTCTTAACTTAGTGTCCAAGTCCGAAAGACCTAGCGGGGATTCCCGATTGCCCTAGATTTTTTAATATTCTGAGAAAACAATCAATTATGACAATTTTTCAATCGTGACAACCCGACCACATATTCTCCATCTTCACGCAAACTAAACACTAAACAACTGTCTCCTCAGAGTTCGACATTCTTATCTATACTACACAATCATATACTTGCGGTGAGTCGTGCCTTCGGGTATAAATCCGGAGCCGAACAATAACGTTTGGTTATGTCAAAACATGATATTCCTTATGTAGGAAACTGTGATGATCTCAGGTCTAAGGATTCTATGACATAACTATTATGAGATCATTTATGACACTGATCCAAGCAATGATCCCATAACGAGTCTATCCAGTACCTTGTTCCCCAACAAGTAACTACAAGTTTGATTCGTATCACCATACTTATAATTATCTTATAATTATCAACCAAACTCATACTTAGTCTTAATTCATCATTATACCTTTAGTGATGAATGACTAGGGATAATTAGAATAACATAAAACACTTATTTAAACATTATTATAATGAAACATGTAAGCAATATAATAATAACATTAGGAGAACAATTTTATAAATGAAAAAATGACATAACATACAGATCCAAATATTTGGCCAAGGGCATAACCACTAACACAAATACATATGGATAATTAACTGTTGTGTGTGCCTTGCATCGAGTGAACATGGGTATACAGTGAAACATGCATTCGAGGTGGTTGTCAGTGTTACCCGAAAATGCTAAGCATCCCACAACCTATAATCAAAATCACATGTTTCATTACTATTAAAATAAGTTTAGATTCAATGTATCATGTGATGCTAAAAATATTGTCTATATAAATGTCTAAATTCTTATGTCCAGTTGCAATGTACCATATGCTTATGTTGTTTGTCTGTTTGTGTGGATTAATGGGATCATCATTTTTGATCAGGTGTGTTGCCGCGACAGTTGTTGATTGGCCGCCCAAGAAGTGTGCTTTTTAGGCGACCAATCAAAGTCCATCATGTCAGCTAACCTGGTCAAAAATGATCATGCACCACCTTTTCTACATTATGTCCATATATATGAGATTAATGGGTATCATATGACATATGAGGCAATGTCTCATATACAAGACACAAAAAGGTGGGAAGTACAAGCACATGTGGGCTTGTACTTGTACTTTCACTTTTTTGTGTCATGGTATATGAGGCATTGCCTCATATGACATACGATACACATTATTATATGTATGTATGTATGTATGAGGAATATAGGTCTGTTCTCACAGCGATTTTGGGCCGAAAAATATATTTTTTTCAAATTTTTTTTGCAACGTGTTCTACAACTTGTTGGCTACCTCCCTACCAAATTTCAAGTCAATCCAACACTTTTTGAGTCTCCATCCATGCGTTTCAAAAAAGTTGTGTTGACAGGTCGATTTTCTGGAGCGGTTTTTGTTAAACGCATGGATGGAAGGCTCAAAAAGTGTTGGATTAATTTGAAATTTAGTGGTGAGGTAGCAACAAGTTGTAGAACACATTACAAAAAAATTTGAAAAAAAATATTTTTTTCGCCGCAAATCACGGTTGCGCAGGAAAAATTCCATGCGCTGACAACTCAGGCCCATATTCATATATATATATATATATGTATTATATAAGTGAGAGTGAGAGAAAACTAGATATGTGCTGTCAATATAGAAAATTTCATGCACTAACAGCACAAAAAACCAATTATCTTATTATTTTTTTGAGAAAAAAATTCTAGGTTATTGTGCACATTTTGAAATCCTAAAACCTTATAATATGGACAAATCCTATTAGTGTTTGACCTCGGTCCACTAATTACAAAAATTCTATTGTTTGGAAATAATTGATTGTGTACCAATCGGGATCAGAGGTTAAATAATGTTGGATTCACTTAATTTTTGGCATATTGATCATCCATGATGTATAGATCACATTTGAAAAAATTTGAAAAATAAAAGAAATGGTGTATATGTGCGTCAGCGCATGAAAATCATGATGTGTAGATCACATTTGAAGAAAATTTAAAAAATAAAAAATAGGGTATATGTGCGTCAGCGGATAGCTTATATATATTATTCTAATATATATATATGAGAATAAATGGTATCATTTGACATATGGAGCTAAGCTTTATATGCAACCACCAGAACTTCACCCTCCTATTTTTTTTTTGAATGATCGAAATTGTTTACTCTTATCTTCATATTCTAAAACTCTAAAACACCAATTATTAGGTGAACCTAAGGGTGTTCTAATCGTTCATCCACCCATCGTAAATGTAACTATTCCGCTAAAATAGAACTTTTCACAACAATTAGATGAACGAGCAAAAGACATTGGATTCATCTAATATTCGGTGTTTTAGAGTTTTAGAAATGAAGATCAAAATGAACATCCCGATTATCCGAAAAATTATGAGGATAAAATTTTCAAGGCCGCATATGAGACCTTATCACATGTCATATGATACCCATTATTCTATATATATGAGGAACATGGTAGCAACCAACCAATAAGGAAATTTTTTTCCTTGGTGAGCATCAAAAACCCTAACCCTCTATTTTTTTCCAATGTCATGTTTTAAGATCTCACACCATTAATTTTCAAGTGCACTTAAGGGATTTTGCTCGTTCCTTTAACCATTGCAAAAAGTTATACTACTGTGATACCGTTAAATTTGTGATAGGTGTATAAATGAGCAAAATCATTTGGTTCACTTGAAAATTAATGATTTTGGATTTTGGAACATGAAAATTAAAATCAACGGTTCTGACCGTTCGGAAAAATAAGAGTGTGGTTTTGACGCTAGAGACAAGAAGGAAATTTTTGCCTTTGCTAGCCAATGCACATTTCTATATATCAATGAATACTGCATAGAAATGTATCTTTTCTCTCTAACCTCTTCCTTCAATTTTAACATTGTATCAAATTCCTTCTTTAAAAAAATATTGTTGATATCATGCTACCTCCCGTCAACGCAATCTTCCTAACTCCGATCCCTCATAATGTCTTACAAACCTGAACAAAATACAACCCTCACATCACCATTAGACTCACCATCAACGTCCCACGTCACTATTGCCATCAAATCCAATGTCCGGCATCATCTCTGACAATCAAACCCACCACCCATGCCTACAACAATCGATGACCTTGTCTACTCACTCAGATCTCATCATTGAACTCAGTTCTAACCTCTGATGATACCTCCAACATCTGATGACCGAAAACATGTTCGTTCTTTCCTGCTGGTTCTTCCCTGATGATTGCACCAACAACCTCCATCACCACCTCTTCAACTACGTTCCACCTCTACATACGCCATCGCCATCATCCACCTCTGCTGCCGTTGTCGCCGTTGCTAACCATGAAGGCCACCTCCCCCTTAACCCCATTCGCCCCTCGATGAAAACCACTATCTTTACATAAAGATTCTAAATTATGTTAACAAATAACATGTAAATGCCCGTTTTGGTAAACATAAATGCACTTGAGCGGACATGCAAATTTCTTGCATAAAGCAAAATCAAAGAATACCGTTTCTTTGTTCCATCCTGAGACACTTTTTTCTCGGCCACCTGCTGCTTTTCAAATGCTGGACAACCATCTCGCTTCCACCACACCTGAGATAATGGTTAGGCAGATAGATGAAAGTCACTAATCGCACAATTTTCCACAAATGAGCAAATAAAATGGAAACCAATGCTCACCCAATTTTTTTCTCTTTCAAGTATATGTTCAATACTTTGAAGGAACTCTTTGCCTTTAGGTGGAATAGTTTCCAGTAATTTCTTGACATGGTCTTCACAGGATTTAATTTCCTCTTTCTGGAGAACAAGATTAAGAAATCTTAAACAGGACAAGGATGACAACATGTAGAATCGCGAGAGAGAGAGAGGGAGGGAGGGAGAGAGAGAGAATGGGGTGACGATAAAACAAATTTTTAACCGGAACAATGGACACATATATGAAGCTATAAATGTCCTTGTATGAGTTGCAAAAGTGGGGGTACAACACAAGGTAACCCTCTCATGCAACATGATATCATGACTCATAGTAGCTACTGGGAAGGAAACGCTGGTGTGTGTTCAATTACAAAAATATAAATTGTCTTTTTAGCTACTGGGAAGGAAACGCTGGTGTGTGTTCAATTACAAAAATATAAATTGTCTTTTCCTTCATTGCATGAGGAAAACTGTGAATGCATGAACCTAAGAAGCATGAACATGGGCATGGGGCACACAACATGGACATGACACATGACATGGCAATTCCTTAAAAAAGACATTGGAACACAGAAACCTGGCAACAAATCAAATATAATGCACATGCCCACATGCACATTTCCAATAATAGAACGTATA
Organism: Scilla litardierei; assembly: GCA_030789695.1. NCBI lineage: Eukaryota > Viridiplantae > Streptophyta > Magnoliopsida > Asparagales > Asparagaceae > Scilla > Scilla litardierei. The sequence goes on from JAULAV010003703.1 coordinate 117,135, forward strand.
ATATTTGCATATTAAATATGATGTCTATTCATTTACTTTGCATAAGAAATAGGCCTTAGCTCTCTTTTATAAAGCTTAGCATATCTTGCTTTTAATATCTAGCATATCCGATATTTATTATTAGTATTATACAATTCCACCTTTTAATGTACTCCATTTCAACGAGGACATGGCCTTAATATGCGAATTGAAGTAGATAAATATTTCAGTATTTTGTGAAGATGGAAAATGTGTTAGAGAAATGTAAACCATGCAAAGAGAACTATCCGGATTTTTTTCTCTTTCAAGTATATGTTCAATACTTTGAAGGAACTCTTTGCCTTTAGGTGGAATAGTTTCCAGTAATTTCTTGACACGGTCTTCACAGGATTTAATTTCCTCTTTCTGGAGAACAAGATTAAGAAATCTTAAACAGGACAAGGATGACAACATGTAGAATCGAGAGAGAGAGAGAGGAAGGGAGGGAGGGAGAGAGAATGGGGTGACGATAAAACAAATTTTTAACCGGAACAATGGACACATATATGAAGCTATAAATGTCCTTGTATGAGTTGCAAAAGTGGGGGTACAACACAAGGTAACCCTCTCATGCAACATGATATCATGACTCATAGTAGCTACTGGGAAGGAAACGCTGGTGTGTGTTCAATTACAAAAATATAAATTGTCTTTTTAGCTACTGGGAAGGAAACGCTGGTGTGTGTTCAATTACAGAAATATAAATTGTCTTTTCCTTCATTGCATGAGGAAAACTGTGAATGCATGAACCTAAGAAGCATGAACATGGACATGGGGCACACAACATGGACATGACACATGACATGGCAATTCCTTAAAAAAGACATTGGAACACAGAAACCTGGCAACAAATCAAATATAATGCACATGCCCACATGCACATTTCCAATAATAGAACATATAATATTTGCATATTAAATATGATGTCTATTCATTTACTTTGCATAAGAAATAGGCCTTAGCTCTCTTTTATAAAGCTTAGCATATCTTGCTTTTAATATCTAGCATATCCGATATTTATTATTAGTATTATACAATTCCACCTTTTAATGTACTCCATTTCAACGAGGACATGGCCTTAATATGCGAATTGAAGTAGATAAATATTTCAGTATTTTGTGAAGATGGAAAATGTGTTAGAGAAATGTAAAACATGCAAAGAGAACTATCCGGATTATGAGTTTATATATATCATAAGAAATTTGAGGACACATTTGAGAAGTTTGGGCACCTGATACATGTCAGACTTCAATATACAAGTATTTGTTATGTGGGGTTGCGTAACCTAGAAAAATCCACAATTTAAAAAAATAACTATTTGAAGCTGTTTAGTCCAACTATATATCAAATAAAAAAACTCCCAAAAACAATTGAGAAACCGTGTTTTCCTCCTCTCGGATAACCAAAAAGTCAAATATTTTAGCTCAGACATGGTTAAGGGCATCCTTATGGTGCCCACGCTGTATCCACGGAGTGTTGGTGTCTGCACTCCAAACACGGGTATGTGAGCTTCTAAAGAAGTGTCCATGCTACATAGAATGCACAATCCATGTATTAATCACTATTTCCATTCTTCTTTAACTGGAAATCATGTCTACTTTTCCAGTATAGCATCAAAGTGGAAAAATAAACGAATATATACTCAAGAAAACACTAAATTACGAAGCCGGATATCAGTCATATCTCATAATTATGATCATTTATTATCCCATAGAAAAAAACTAGGTGCCAAGCACAAACCCCACAGAAGGCTCCATAGACAACTTGACAAAATTTTATAGACAATGTCAGCTTGGCCCTTTAAGATCTAGTGCCAAGTTACTCAGAAACCAGCCATTTTAAGGAGCTTGCCACAGGACCCAGTTAAGTTAGCTAGCTTTATTTTTTTTATTTTTTTTTACTTTTTTTTTTTTTTTGGGGGGGGGGGGGGGTACACAAATACACCTAGACTAAGAAAAGACAAGAAGGATGGATATATGTGAAGATTATTTTGCTACAGGAATCCTGCTTGACTGTAAGGCATACATACTGATATAACAAAAAATTACATATAAAGGAAATACCCATTTATAAGTAACAATATTTGAAGGATAATAACATTAACAAAATTATGTAGTTTCTAATAAATTATCAAAGGAAACATACAACTGAGATACATTCATAGTTTTGCAAGTCACTAACCATGCTTTCAGAAGGCCCATCTTTGTCATTCTTTCCAGGTGCCTATATATGCAAACAAACATTATGCTTTGTTATCATATCATTAATATGATAATTTTAAGCATACAGCATAAATAGAGAGTCTCAACTATTTAGGACTGGCAAAATCCTGGAGAAAAAACAGAAGATAAACATGATGCTCTTTAACAGGGCAATCAATGCCATATATAGTAGGCCATCCGCATCAGACAGACCTTGCATAAACGCAATTCATGATGCATTGGTCCTGCTTGGTTATTATTGATTGTGTGCAGGTACTGATCATTGGGCCATCTACCCAGATGTTTCGGGTTTATAATTAAAATAGCTGGAATTAAAAAGGGTCAGATAATTCGTTAGATGAATAATTAACTAGCAACCCCGCAACCCCCCCCCCCACCCCCCCCCCCCCCAACCACACAAAAAAAAACAACCACAAAACAAAAACAAAAACAAAAACCAAACACACACACCAACCAAAATTAAAAAAATAAAAACCACCACAAAAACGAAGGGGAAAACAGAGGAAATTGTTTTACAGCGGAAGCAGAGTAAAGACCTTGTCATAGCTCAAGTTTTAGGTCACCACAAGTCAATGTTTCTCGGTAGCATGACTAGTAATCTGCATTTCAAGGGAACTAGTCTCAGAGTTCCAGTATTTAAATCTTAATATTTTTGTTCCATGCTAATGATGGCTGCCCAACACAATTAGTCAACTAGATATGAAGAGAACCAGCAGGGATCAGAAGAGAAAAGCACCATCATATCCCCTTAGCATAAAATTTTGTTGGTACTTGTGATCTGCCTATGTACATCTTAGTTAAAACCTATGCCAAATACATTCTTTTGAAAATGCTTGCTAGTGTAGCTTTAAACTCAGTAACCAAAAATCTAGTACAGCTGCGCAAGCATTGTTGGAGATAACCATCACCACTGAATTAACTAAGAAATTCCACTTTACAAATCAGAAAAGGATAGGAGATCCAAGTGGTTATTTTTTTCAGTTGTGTGCATAAAAATATATTTCTCGGAGGTGTTCTCTTTGGCTCTATAGCTTTCTAAGGTTCTGGGAGTTGGATGCAATTCCGTATGGCCAACCTATCTGTATGGCCAACCTATCTGACAATGACATGGAAGCATTTGGGGTGTCGGTTGAAGAAAAGAATTGGGATTTGGGAAAAATAAGCTAGGCTTTTGTTAAATTGATAAAATTGGGGCCTTGCATGCGTGTGAATAGCTCACCAACTCCCACACATCGCATGCAAAGAGATTCAATCGCTTTTTCACAAACCAACTAGAGTTTACAAATTCAAATTTCAATTCGTTCTTCAATAATATATTTTACAACGAAAGGCAAAAAATGCTTTTGTATAGGAAGACAAACTTTGACCCCGAAGAAAACAATTCCTATTCTAACTAGAATTCTTAAGGAATAAAACTTGCTTTATATAAATAGGGCTATAAAATAAGACTTCAAAATAAAACAAATCTCTAAACAAAAAGAAACGTATATTCATCTCCTAATTAGACTCAAACTCTAAAATAATAAAACTCCAAAAAGTTTAAAAATAATTAAATCTTCTCATTGTGTAATTGTAATTCTTTCATGTGGCAACATTTGGTAAGATATCCAAAATATAGTTGCACGTGTTCGCAGCTCATTCCATGTCACTATCCTTGCCGACCTTCTTCCAGACTCTTGCATGGTCTAGGACAACTTCAGAACGTTGCTTGATAGACAATAAAACAATACATAATCTTCCCACAAATGGGAAATGCATCGACTGATATCGACTGATCTAGATCCATTTCAATGTATTTGCAATCAAACTCAGATATATCATATCGCAAAGCAGATTGAAGGGACGAAGAAATGGAAAACACATCAACTTGCTTGTGTTAAGATGTCATAGAAACAGGCTGGAGACATTGTTTTAGTTAGGGCAACCAATTAAGAGGAAACATACCTATAAATGTTCATCTAATCCTACAGCATCAAAAATTATCAAGGAGAAACCGACCTATCATGATTGGCCAATCGGACTTTATGCCGAAACATGGTCATGAATAAACCACGTATTCAGCTCTATCGATGACTCGTGCAAAAACAAACCCTCAAATTTGCAACAGAATAGAGTGTACGGTTAAGCTTCTGCAGGAAAACAAATTCCATTCTTTCATTTGTTAAAGTGTGATCTACTTGGCAAGTTCACTCAAGGTTGTTATGATCGAGATAACTTATGCCTGTTTAATGCCTTGTAGCAATCATTAATGAGATGGACCTCAAAGGAACTTAAGGATCATGCACAAGTCTCAATTAATGAAAAATAGAGGAAGCTCTCAAAAGAAAACTAGCCCATCAAAGTTTCTTGCTATTGAGAAATAGCTACAGATTAAAATATGTCACTCAATTGATGATTATTAGGGATAAATGTGGCATGAATAGCAAAGAATAAATAATTTTAAGACATGTACTTCTATAAATTAAACCACATACCTTAAGATAATCGAACAATATAAGGCACTGGACCAATATATGGCGACGGAAACTAGGATCTTTTAACTGTACGTTAAAAAATTATAGATGGCATTAACTTATGATACAAATCCGAAAAGATAGGCATCGGTGAACCTTATACATAACTCATATGCAATACCTCTAACCCCATGAGTTTGCTGCTTGTGAGATATTTAATGCTGAAAGCAGCCTCCTCTTGCTCAAGATTGTTAGCATTTCCATCATCATCAGTCAGGGGCTGAGCTTCAAATGCGTCCAATACAACCTATGGTATTCATAAATTCAAGAAGAACAAGAAATATCCATCAGAAATTATCAACACACCTGTTGGATAATTGCAAAGTCAATTGACCTAACTAGGAAAGGCAGCTAATAGAAAGTTCGGCAAAATGCACTAGAGACTGGCAAGGATAATATACCATTAAGTTGGTTGAGAACTTCTGCCACTTGGCTGGGGCAACTGTAGTGGTAGCTGGATTGCTGAAATGCTCCTGAAAAATAGAACAAATGTCATAGAATAAATACTCAGTTGCAAGATGCACCAATTAAAATATATGTTTTCTCAATCACATCTGCTATATGACATGCCAGGGGCACCTGAAGAGCATCTCCATTTTGTACACAACCATTTGTGATTCTTTCATGTATACATGTTTTGAATGAAAACATGAGACAATGACCACAATTATCATGTTCGTGTTACACTATATATAACTGTTGATGCTTTGCGGCAGAGTGACAAATTGTCACCGAAGGGCAGATAATCATCAAGTTCCAGCTGGCCATTACGATTGTGTCATCTTGTTTAAGACCTTTATTTGTCACATAATAGTACATTTATGGATTCATTTGCTTAGGCTTCTAGCGTGATGTTAACTACATTTTTATAACAACAATCACAACAAGAATCCATGTATTCATCAAAAAAATAGAGTAAGCAAGGCGCATCTTTGAAAGACAGAAAAAAGTTGTAGCATTAAAAATATCTCATCAAACAACCAAGAACCTTTTACATGGTTTATGCAGAATGTTATAAAAGTCCCAAAAACATACAACAATTCCGAACTTTCTCAGCTTTTGAGCATAGAATTGGGCATCAATCACGACACCGAGAATATATCTATATGGAACCTCTTTTATAACATGTCTACCAAGAAAGTTCTGGTAAAAATGCAGCAGAAGAAGAGATACAAATCACAATTGTGCAAGTAGTAAGGTAGCATAACTAAACCTGCAAACTCCACAAGGTCTTGTAAAAGTTGAAATCAATAGAAACTCCTGAGACATCAAAAAAACATTGAATGAGAACCCCAATGAACAGTTTCCAGATATAGTGAGTACATACAAAGTTATGAAGAAAGGAACATGGAAAAAGAAAGTTTACGACCATCAAGAGCATCTTTTTCATACTTCGTAACGTTCGATGTGTTGAAAACTCCCTTTATATTAACAGCTGTTAGATCAGCAATAAGGAAATGTTATGTGGCTAGAAAAAGAGATGGTGATATATTAAAGTCAAAGTGAGACCTACCTGACCGCTCCGACAACGGGAAAAAGTGAGCAAGAAACATAAGAATGCGTCCACAAAATACCACATCATTTGCCTGGAACATTGAAATATTTTCAGCTAATCAAAGGACAAAGCTACAGAAGCGCTATGCAGTGATTTTAGAAAGTATTCTTTCATGGCAGAAAAGGACAGAATATTTGTTATGGACATAAAGCATACAACACAAATTTTCTGGAACGGTTCATTTCACCATATGACACTAAGATAAATCAGAATGGATTTGGTAGGCAAAGAAACGTGGCTTCATTTACCGAGTAATTATCAGCTTAGTGTCATCTATATATGATATACAATGTGATAGTTTTAACACAGTGTGTGCATGCATGCATGGGAGTGTGTACACAAATGCACATGTGCAGGCAAAGCAAGCGCATACATGCACACAACATGTGTTGGGGTTGCTGCAGCTGCAGAAAACCTACTACAGACAGATGATGTCTGTTGGGGTTTCTGCAGCTGCAGAAAACCCCTACTATTATGAACATGATCCGTATCCACCAAGAGATGGAATGAGGAGAATCAGGTGGACTTTTGGTTCAGCCTTTAAGGGGATATGTTGGCAGTGAGAATTGTAGTTGACAAATCTGATAAGATTTTCTAGTGTTTTGAGTGGTAAAAATAGGATTTTTAGTGGATTTTTGGGGAAAGATGGAATTTTTAGTGTGCAAGGTGGAATTCTTAGAGCTAAAAAGAGTGGATTTGGGAGGAAATATGGTATTTTTATTGATAATAAAAGTGGATACAAGATAATTGGTCTCTTTCGAGAGAAGGACCGCTCTCCTAGCCTTTGATTCGAGAGAAAAGGCCGAACTCTCCCAAAATCTAAGTTTTCCTACTCCTAATCTCTTCTACTATCAATATTCTTCTCAATTCTCAACATCTCCCTCTAATTACCCCGGCCCCCATCATATAGTACTGATTTTCCCAATATTTCGAAAAAACCCTAGCCCCAAAATTACAAGTTTGCCACTAAGGCCATCGCACCCCCCAGTCGCATCATTACTCCGTCCCCAACGAAACACCGTGTCCTCAAAGTGGTGCATGAAGTACGTGGACCAGGCTACTTCAAATGGGGTGCTCGTTCTCTCCATGCTCTGGACAGCACGTTCCCAATAACGGTGTCCCGGCCCGAACCTCTAGCCACATCGAAAGCATAAACATTTGTCGCACATATCCTGACGTCTGCATGAGACGCTTGAACCTGTTATCTGTTTGAGGTTCGCTACTCTTCTCCTGACATGTTCCATTGTGGCATTAGAGCGGGATGTGACCCGGCTCATCACTCCCTTGGACGCTCCCTCTACAATGACACTGTCTTCCACCGTTGGGACCAGCTCCATAACCTCTCTAGCCTACCTCGGCCACAGTATGTGTAACTCAGCTTTAATGATGGCCTTAATGCCTTCACGAAATCCCCATCCAGCACCTCATCAAAATACTCCGCACGTGGCACGAGAGCATCTCAAAACTCTCCATGTAGTCTCTGACAATGCCCTCATGTTTAAGGGCAAAGAACTGCTCATTTAGATCACCCTCATGTGTGTCTTGAACCAGATACAACAAGCAGTCCTTGAATTCCTCCCACGACATTACAGCATATCATTCCTCATCCACCGAAACCAGGCCAGCGCATTTCCCTCTAAACAAATCCATGATACGATCAGCTTCTCTTTCTCCGTCACTTTCTCCGTCAGACAGTTAATAGTAACTACCTTTCCGCTCAATAAACCCATCCATAAGAATCCTCTCCATCAAAAATAAGCATCTTCAGCTTCCAAATCTTGTTGGCAATACCGAAGTACCCCTGCTCTGCTCCCTGATTGGGTTGTCGATAGTAGAACTGCTGATAGATGTTTGTCGTCTTGACGAGCCATCATGCACATTTCTTCTCCAAGCCTTTCATCGTTGGATTGGGTTGTCTCCATGGGTGTTTGACTCTCATTTGACTCTGATCCGAATCTTTCATCCAATATGTTGACGATTTGGTATGTGTTTTCAGCCTCTTCTACAAGATCTAACATTTTATCAGTTAAACCAATGTAAAGTAAATGCAATACATTTACGTTTTTGAAGTAGGCTTCCTCTTGATCCGGATTCCATTGATTTTGAGGAATGGTTGGAATCTCATATGGTTCTCTAAGGGATCTTGCATACTTTAGATCTTGTGCCTCCAAGAAGATCTGCATTCATCTTCGCCATTGAGAATAGAAGTTGCAGTCAAAGAATGGTGGCTTATGAATACTATACTCGGGAGGACAGAACGTTGTTAATGACATCGCCTTTGACCTTGCTCTGATACCAAGTATTGGATCCTATGGATGGCAAACAACACTAGAAGGGGGGTTGAATAGTGTTGTGCAAATAGTAAACTTTTTCGTTCGTTGATTAGCACAATTAAAAACCTTCTAATGTTGCCTAAGAAACCAAGTAGAGTGATCTACGCTTGGTTCTTAATCAACAAGGTAATCTTACAATGAATATAAATATGAGTTACAAGTCAGATAAGATTACAACCAATAAATCTTTTACACAAGAATAGATCTTTTTACACCGAGGAAATAAATAGATTAATTTTGCAATAATATGAACAACAAATTACAGAGATACAATTGTTAGCAGATAGAATACAGTGCTAGAGCTAGAGCAAAGATAAACAATCACAGAAAAATCCAAACGCAAAGACAAGGAATTTTTATCCTGATTCCCCGCAACTTGGTTACGTCCAGTCCCCAACCAATCCGATACGAGATTTCAAATCCATTATTGCCTTTGCAATACAAGAACCTAACTTCACTTGTTAGGATTTTCCAACGACCTAGCCTTGACCAGGATTTCCAACCACCTAGACTTGTCTAGGATTTTTCCGTCCCTTACAACAAAGGGAATCCACAAATAAAAACAAGTTTCCAACTCACCACAAAAATTAGTGGAGTTTGGATTACACCCAACAATTCTATAGCCAAAGTAAATATAACAAATGTGTATTATGTGGCTAAATAATTTAGCTCGATCTTCAGATCGCACAAAGAATATAAGTTTATTCGTTGTGATCTTAGATCTTGAGTTTTTAAAAATCCTTTAAATAATAAAAAGATTAAAGAGCAAAGATTTTAAAAAACACTTTTGAAAAATCGCCAAAATAAAATTGTAGATCTCAAAAACAATTTTCAGAAATGTAAGAGCTGAAAATATGAGCAGAAATTGGCTATTAGCTTGAGAGCAAATAAGAACGATGAGATCAGAATTTAGCACAAAGTATAGAGATTAGAATTGCTGTGTCTAATGATCTCTTTGAGGCTCCTATTTATACAGTTTCAAGAGGATTTTGAATTTCAAACGAGTTTGACTTTCAGCCAAAACAGATAAGGAAATGGAGCAAAATCAGGATGCAGAATCGTTAAAAACGACAGCTGGTAGTCGACTCCTTAAGGGTGGTAGTCGACTCCGAGAGAATTTCAGTAGAAATTCGGCTTCCAGTTGGTAGTCGACTCCCCACTCTGGTAGTCGACTCCCAGAGCAGTTTTCACTGAAACTCAGCTAGCAAAGATGTAATCAACTCCTGGGTGATTGGAGGTTGACTACTAAGATATAAAATAGCTAGCAAATGCTCTCAAGAGTTTAAGAATGATTTTAAAACAATTAAAAACATTTTGCTTTCGAAATCATTTGTGTGTGTGCGATATTTACTTTGGCTTTGACATAATCCTAAGAAACAAAACTCACACACTTAAACTAAGACGAGTCTTCAAGAAGTCGATCAGATGATTGAAGTGAATGCGAGCTTCTCTTGAGTTTGAGCTCCTTCTTCATTAAGCTTGAGCACGAACTACATCTTGTGCTTGACGTAGAACTAGCAAATTCGTCTTCGTCTTTTGAGTGTGGTTGAGCTTCTTCGGAGTATGCGTAAATTCACCGTTCGCACAACCTGCACACTTGAGTTGTAGTGTAGTTAGTACACTAACATCATTTGGTGTGCTCATCATCAAAACCACTTAGTGGTGGGATTCAAATTCCCATCACTCTCCCCCTTTTTGATGATGACACCCAGATGAAAATGAAGTAAATTAAGTGAATATTGACTTAATAAAATAACTTACTCCCCATGCTTAGATGTGGTCCCCTGCATCAAAGACAGTTAGCAAAACAATATTCATTCTCATTTTTGCATTTACCATTTTTCTCCACCTTGTCATCAATCAAAATGATTACAAACGAGTAAAGAGGAGATTAATCTGCACTTAATTCTTTTTCCCCCATGATACCCAAATCTCAACGAAGTTTTGAAAATACATCCTTTTGCAAGGGCTTCGTGAGAATATCTGCAACTTGATGTTCAGAGGGTACATGTTTAAGTTCAACATCCTTTTTGACACAGTTATCATCTATGAATCTGTGTCTAATATGTATATGTTTTGTTCTAGGATGAAGAACAGAGTTTTTAGTGAGATTAATAGTGCTTTTATTATCACAATAAATTACACATGTAAATGTATTAATACCATAATCTACTAGGACTTGTCTCATCCAAAGCACTTGAGCACAAGCGAGTCCGACAGCTATATATTCTACCTCAGTAGTTAATAATGAGACTGAACTTTGTTTTTTGCTAAACCACGAAACAATGGAATGTCCAAGAAAATGACATGTTCCACTTGTACTTTTTCTAATGGCTTTACAACTAGCATAGTCTGAGTCACTATAGGAAGTTAAATCAAATGTGCTACCTTTGGGATAAAACAATCCAAAGTCAGAAGTGGTTTTAAGATATCTAAATATATATTTTACTGTTTTAAGGTGTGATTCCCTAGGATCACATTGAAATCTAGCACAAGCATATACACTAAACATTATATCGGGTCGGCTTGCAGTTAAGTATGGCAAAGAACCGATCATACCTCGATATGTTTTCTGATCAACCTTTTAACCTGTTTCATCTTGGTCTAAAGAAGTGGATGTTGCCATAGCTATATTCTTTCCTGATGCGGTCTCCATCCCGAACCTTTTGAGTAAGTCTTTGGCCTACTTCGTTTGATGACTGAAGGTTCCTTCTTTTTCTTGTTTGATGTGCAGTCCGAGGAAGTATGTGAGCTCGTCCATATGGCTCATTTCAAATTCTTCATGCATCAACTTAGCAAACTCTTGACAAAGATCTTTGTTAGTAGATCCGAAAATAATGTCATCTACGTAAATTTGAATACGGATGATATCATCATGAATTTTCTTAACAAATAAAATAGTATTTATTTTTTCGACATTGTAACCTGAATTGATTAAGAATTTTCTTAATCTCTCATACCAAGCTCTTGGAGCTTATTACATGCCATATAATGCTTTGTTTAACTTATACACATATCCTATTTTCTTATCATGTTCAAATCTGGGAGGTTGTTCAACATAAACTTCCTCCTTTATATAACCATTAAGGAATGCGCTCTTTACATCCATTTGGTATAATTTAAAGTCTTTATATGATGCAAATGCAAGTAACATTCTAATAGATTCTAGTCTAGCAACATGAGCAAAAGTTTCATCGAAATCGATATCTTCTTCTTGTGAATATCCCTGTGCAACTAATCTTGCTTACCACATTTCCATCTTCGTCTAGTTTGTTCTGGTACACCCATTTCGTGCCGATAACTGGACGATCTTCTGGTCTGGGAACTAGCTCACATACTTGATTTCTCTCAAATTGGAAAAGTTCTTCTTGCATGGCTTCAATCCATGCTTCATCTGTAAAAGCCTCATCTACATTTTTCGGCTCAATATTAGAAACAAATGCAACATGTGACATGTTCTATTTTAGATCTAGTTCTAATACCTGCATCAATGTCACCAATGACTAGTGTGTGGGTGATGTGTAACTTCAGGAAAAGATTTTGGTAATGAATTTGAAGTGTTATTGACAGAAGTAGGTGCATCATCCGGAATAGGTATACATCATCAATATGAGCGTTATAAGAAAGATATTCATCAAATGTTACATGCAAAGTTTCAACAATGGTTTCGGTATTCTTGTTGTAGATTCTATATGCTTTACTACACAAAGAATAACCGATAAATATGCCTTCATCCGCTTTGGAGACAAATTTATCCTAGTTATCTTTTGTGTTCAGAATATAGCATTTACAGCCAAAAACTCTGAAATAAAATACTTTTCGAATTCGTTGGAGCAACAACTCATAAGGGGGTCTTTTCAAAAGGTTTTCTTATTAAACTTTGTTTTGAATATAGCACGCAGTTGCTACAGCTTCCGCCCAAAAGCTTTTTGAAATGTTGCTTTCACACAACATCGTTCGTGCACACTCTTGGATTGTTCTATTTTTCCTCTCAACTACCTCATTTTGAAGAGCAGCTCTAGGAAAAGCAAAAGTATGAGAAATGCCTCGTTTTTCACAAAATCTTTTAAAATGTTCATTTTCAGATTCTGCCGTGATCACTTCTTAAAGAAATAACTTTCAAAGAGTATAAACGTTCAATTTTCTTGAAAAATATTTTGAACTCACGGAAGGCATCATTCTTATGGACTAAGAATAATACCAACGTATATCGTGTAAAATCATCAACTATGATAAATACGTATTTAGAGTCAAAGAGATGGAGTTCTAGTCAGGCCAAACAAGTCCATATGGAGTCGTTCAAGTGGTCTATTCGAGCTAAGAGCTCCAATACTCTTAAATGTACTTTTATGCATTTTGCCAAATTGACATGAATCACATATTTTATCCAAATTAAAATTTAATTTAGGAAGTCCTTGCACCAACTCTTTCCTAGATACCTTATTCATGTTTTTGATTTTTACATGACCGAAACGTCTGTGCCATAGCAACGGGTAATTTGTTTAAACAATCAAACAGACATTTGAATCATACTCATTTAATCTAAGCACATAGATGTCTTCTACTCGCTTACCTTTAACAAGAATGTTTTTCATATCCGTGTCCTAGACTGAGCAAGAGTCAAGAGTAAAATTAACTTTCATACCTTTATCGCATAATTGCATTATGCTTAACAGGTTGTGCTCTAGCCCACTTACCAAGCTTACGTCTTTGATGAGTAGCTTCAAAGGATTGCTGATGTTACATATGCCAATAATTTTACCCTTCTTATTGTCTCCAAAAGTCACAGTTCCTTCATCATACATTTTTATAGTGCTAAGCAATTTTGTGTTCCATGTCATGTGTGCGGAGCATCCGCTATCCATTATCCACATGTCCTGAAAGAAAATGATTGAACGAATTTGGTCCCCACTTATGATAGATGAAAATTTCTATCATTTTGTACAATCCTAAGTGTTTGGTATCAAAAGAGATATACATGAGGCATGTGGATACCCTAATAGATGCATATATGTGAGGATCATTTATTAGGAACCCAAATTTGATTTGAATTTGATTTCCTATGCATACTACATAAACATTCTTTTCACGATTGCTCAAATATTTTGGTACCCAAATAGTATTATTTCTAACAAATCTATTTGAACAATGTATATGATGTGCATTGTGTGTAACATAATTGTGATGAGAGACATTGTGATAAGAGGTATCATAATGATCATTGAGCTTAGCATTTTGCCGTAAATAGATGTATTTTGTTTCACGTTTTTATGCACAATATTTTGAGCAGATTTATCATAAGAAGTAGATGCATGCATACAAGATAAGGTAGCTTTTACATTTGGTTTGTTCTTAACCTTTTCAAGTCGTAGAACAAGTTTCTCATGTTTGAGCTTGCTTGAAACTATATCTTTTGCAAGAATATTGAACTTATCATTTAAGGTAGAGACATATAAAACATGTTCAACTTCAGAGCATCATGATCACAAACTAATCTATCGGACTTGACTTTTCAATCTTTATTATCATTACAACATTGTTTTATGGACTCGTATTCTTTAGCAAGAGAATCAAATTTGTTCTTGAAATTATCATGTTCCTCATGCAAAGCCTTATGCTTTTTGTCCAAGGTTTTGTGTTTCTTAGTCAATCGTTCATACTCTCTGTAGAGATTTTCATATGCACTAGCAATATCAAAATCATCTTCCTCATCGGAACTAGAATCACTAACCTCATTTTTGTCGTCTTGACGAGCCATCATGCACATTTCTTCTCCAAGCCTTTCATCGTTGGATTGGGTTGTCTCCATGGGTGTTTGACTCTCATTTGACTTTGATCCGAATCTTTCATCCAATATGTTGAGGATTTGGTATGCGGTTTCAGCCTCTTCAACAAGATCTAACATTTTATCAGTTAAACCAGTGTAAAGTAACTGCATTACATTTACGTTTTTGAAGTATGCTTCCTCTTGATCCGGATTCCATTGATTTTGAGGAATGGTTGGAATCTCATATGGTTCTCTAAGGGATCTTGCATACTTTAGATCTTGTGCCTCCAAGAAGATCTGCATTCTTCTTCGCCATTGAGGATAGAAGTTGTTGTCGAAGATTGGTGGCCGATGAATACTATACTATGGAGGACAGAACGTTGTTGATGACATCGCCTTTGACCTTGCTCTGATACCAAGTGTTGGATCCTATGGATGGCAAACACTAGAAGGTGGTTGAATAGTGTTGTGCAAATAGTAAACTTTTTCGTTCGTTGATTAGCACAATAAAAACCTTCTAATGTTGCCTAAGAAACCAAGTAGAGTGATCTACGCTTGGTTCTTAATCAACAAGGTAATCTTACAATGAATATAAATATGAGTTACAAGCAAGATAAGATTACAACCAATAAATCTTTTACACAAGAATAGATCTTTTTACACAGCGGAAATAAATAAATTAATATTGCAATAATATGAACAACAAATTACAGAGATACAATTGTTAGCAGATAGAATACAGTGCTAGAGCAAAGATAAACAATCACAGAAAAATGCAAACGCAAAGACAAGGAATTTTTATCCTGGTTCCCCACAACTTGGATACGTCCAGTCCCCGACCAGTCCTGTACGAGATTTCAAATCCATTATTGCCTTAGCAATACAAGTACCTAACTTCACTTGTTAGGATTTTCCAACGACCTAGTCTAGACCAGGATTTCCAACCACCTAAACTTGTCTAGGATTTGTCCGTCCCTTACAACAAAGGGAATCCACAAATAAAAACAAGTTTCCAACTCACCACAAAAATTAGTGGAGTTTGGATTACACCCAACAATTCTATAGACAAAATAAATATAACAAATGTGTATTACATGGCTAAAGAATTTAGCTCGATCTTCAGATCGCACAAAGAATATAAGTTTATTCGTTGTGATCTTAGATCTTGAGTTTTTAAAAATCCTTTAAATAATAAAGATTAAAGAGTAAGGATTTTAAAAAACGTTTTTGAAAAATAGCCAAAATAAAATTTTAGATCTCAAAAACAATTTTCAGAAATGTAAGAGCTGAAAATATGAGCAGAAATTGGCTATTAGCTTGAGAGCAAATAAGAACGATGAGATCAGAATTTAGCACAAAGTATAGAGATTAGAATTGTTGTGTCTAATGATCTCTTTGAGGCTCCTATTTATACAGTTTCAAGAGGATTTTGAATTTCAAACGAGTTTGACTTTCAGCCAAAATAGATAAGGAAATGGAGCAAAATAAGTATGCAGAATCGTTAAAAACGACAGCTGGTAGTCGACTCCCTAAGGGTGGTAGTCGACTCCCAGAGAATTTCAGTAGAAATTCGGCTTCCAGTTGGTAGTCGACTCCGTACTTTGGTAGTCGACTCCCAGAGCAGTTTTCACTTAAACTCAGCTAGCAAAGATGTAATCAACTCCTGGGTGATTGGAGATTGACTACTAAGATATAAAATAGCTAGCAAATGCTCTCAAGAGTTTAAGAATGATTTTAAAACAATTAAAAACATTTTGCTTTCGAAATCATTTGTGTGTGTACGATATTTACTTTGGCTTTGACATAATCCTAAGAAACAAAACTCACACACTTAAACTAAGACGAGTCTTCAAGAAGCCGATCAGATGATTGAAGTGAATGTGAGCTTCTCTTGAGTTTGAGCTCCTTCTTTATTAAGCTTGAGCACGAGCTACATCTTGTGCTTGACGTTGAACTAGCAAATTCGTCTTCGTCGTTCGAGTGTGGTTGAGCTTCTTCGGAGTATGCGTAAAGCCATCGTTCGCACAACCTGCACACGTGAGTTGTAGTGTAGTTAGTACACTAACATCATTTGGTGTGCTCATTATCAAAACCACTTAGGGGTGGGATTCAATTTCCCATCACGGCCAACCCTTGCCTCACCCCCATGGGTTTTTGGGACGTTTTCAAACTACTCGTGTGGTTCCTCGTTGTTTGAATGCAGATCTACCTCAAAGTTGTCGACTTTTGCCTTTTCCTTCGCTAAAGATCGCCCCCTTTGCCTCAGATCTTCTTCATAGCCGTCATCTTTATCAAGATCTGGTTTCATTGGAGTGTCCTCGGGTGGAAGACGGCTCTTTTTCTCAGATAATCATGCCTTATGGAAGATTTACATTGACCCTTCATCATGTATTCTATTGATGCTTTCATCTCAGATTCAAGGGATGACAACCTTTCTTCCATCAATTTCTTCAATCACATTCAATCCATCCACTTCGTTATCGAGTTTCTCCTTCAAAGTTACTATCTTTCTTGTTGATGTCATTCGGATCTATGCTCTAATGCCAATTGGATATGATTTTCTAAGGTTTTGAGAGATAAAAATTGGATTTTTGGGAAAAGATGGTATTTTTAGTGTGAAAGAATGAATTTTTGGGGTTAAAAGAGTGGATTTTGGGGGAAAGATGGTATTTTTATTGATAATGAAAGTGGATACAATATAATTGACCTCTTTCGAGAGGACCACCCTCCTAGCATTTGATTCAAGAGAAAGGGCCTAACTCTCCTAATATCTAAGCTTTCCTACTCTTAATCTCTTCTACTCTCAATATTCTTCTCAATTCTCAACATCCCCCATCTAATTACCCCAGCCCCCATGCATATAGTACTTATTTTCTCAATATTACGAGTAAGGGGCACAGGAGCAGGAACTTTGATTTTAGGTTTGAAAATCTTCGAGTGTTCTTGCTACAAATTTAACAATTAGTCAAGAACTCAAACATAAAACATGTAAGACAATCAATCCCACTAAGATAGACTATTAGTGAAGTTAGATAACTCCATTGCCCATTGGACAAAATTAGAAATATTGTATACAAAAAAAGAAGAATGGTTCATTTGATCAGATTATATGCAATCAGGGATCAACCACCACTTTCTATGTCGCAATACCATCAGAGAATAATGCTACTTGCTAGATGTTGTAGATACATAACAATACAATCAGATGTAGTGTATCCACTCTCACCACTTCATGAGCTCTTACAAAAAGATTATTGACAGTTTAAGTGCAATCAAGCAGTATTGAAGAACACTAGAGAACATGAAGGATTTCAGTGCATCATACTTTTGAAAGTCTCCGAAGAAGCTGATTGCATGTACGCAGCATCACCAGCTTCCCTCTTCCAAATAGCTCTTGCTGCAGGCAGCATGAACTAGATGATTAGTTAAACATCCAACTTTAAAAAAACATTTTCAATACAAAGATTATTACAGAATTCGCAATAGTTATATTATAATTGACTATTACACACCTTACCCAATATATCTTGCTTGCTCTCAATATAACCAAAAACTTCCTTGCAGTCTTTCATGGTTGACATTTCTGTCAAATCCTCTAACAGCTGAAATATCATGCCGCCTTCAACATGCCCTCTTTCACAAAGATACAGCACAATGTCTAACAAAAACCAAACAGCAAGAAGGTAGATCTCAGGACTTGTGGATGCATAGGCTTGGTGTTAGCATAAAGCCCAGTATCACGGACCAAACGAGTATATAGAAAAGTATATATGGTACAAGCGTATAACTGAAAAGTTACAGACCAAGAAGACGTGGTATTTGACCATGAATATTGTCACCATCATCAATTGAATGTCCATATTGCATCATCCTTTGACCGGACTGTACTGCAGACGACTGATCTTCAAAGAATGAAAACAGTCATTACTGTCTAATAAAAAATTCCAAAAGAAATTAATCTTCCTATATAATTTAAAACAAGACTTCTCAATCACCTCATCAGCATCCAATCCTTTTCATCAAAATAGGGTGGAATATGGAACAATGATCAACGAATGATTTGACGAAGCTTTATGACCAGCTATCAACCGGACATTAATATTTCCTTAACTAGTTTCCAATCACAGCTAAGAAACTACGGACAAGACAAGGAATCACTGCAATCCTTGTCACAATCCTCGCCACAATCCTAAAGAGCAGTTGGCACCCCTCCAAGTCCTCTTAGACACTAAGAAGACACCCAGAAGGAGGAGATTCCCATATTGCATTCAACTTGGAGACTATGATAAAGCCAATATCCAAACCGAACATATTCTCCCTAAACAGCCAGCTATTAACACGATTCAAAATTGACAACAATCATAAATCACATAACCTACTAGGCAGTGGACAAAAATTTAGTGTTTACTTTAACTTTCCCACATTTAGTCATCATCCTTATAAGTTTTAAGACATGAAATTGTAGACCGAGTTTAAAAATTGTATGACCAAGTACTAGTAGATTAGATAAAAGCAACAGATAGCATACAGAATCATATATATGACTGAACAAGAGGAAATACATAAAAAGGAGCATAAGAAAGTGGTTAAACCAAAAGAAAGGGAACTACCACCTCTAAAAGAACAAAAACTCGGACCAAAAACACATGTATCAACTAGTAAAATCCCCAAGCTCCTAATGCCAGAACATCAACCACACAGTAACATGTGACACCATTCCCCGCTTGAAAGAAACTGGAGAAATAGACATACTTCAATGGTATATGGTAAACAAGATATGGAGTCAAAGAAAGTAAGATATGTTGAATATTGGACTCCCCGGATTTGGTTTTGGATGATGAACAAACATAAATATATCGTGAACTAACTCTTTGTGAGCGCAGTTATGGAGATCGTCGCCAAACTTCTATGAACATCTAAAGCGACGTCTCGAGACTTCTCAATATGTGTGATCGTATGCTTGAAGCTTCGTTGAAGCTCAAGGACCTTTATTGAAGTCATGAAGATTCGATCGAAGCTTTAGAAGACGGTTCGTCAAGTTTATTTAATGTCTTCTAGCTTCATTTCGTGGAATGTTAAGCCTTGAGTAAGTCTTACGTTTTAATCTTCATAACGCTCATATCTTATAGCTAGGATCTTAGTAGAAGTACATACGAACTTTCCCGAAGCTTCGCGCTTCGATTCGCGACTTCTTGTGCATGTTAGTTGGTTCAAGAAGAAGAACCAACCGACTAGATGGTGATCTAGTCGGTCGGTAAAGCTTCTTGAACCGACTAGTTTGCCTCCTTCAAATCTAGTTCACTTACTGTTTACAGTTAGTCGGTCAAAGAAGGTTCACCGACCGACTAGTTGTGAAACTAGTCGGTTAAGAATCCTTCTTAGACCGACTAGTTGAGCTCTCCCTGAACAGCCCAAGTTACTGTTTATCGTTAGTCGGTCTATGTACATTTGGCGACCGACTAGTTGATGAACTAGTCGGTCAACATTTGTTCTTGGACCGACTAAATCAATTTGTACTCAGATTATTTGTTTTATCTCTTAGTCGGTATATGAACACTCACAGACCGACTAGTTGTGAAACTAATCGGTTGGCAAGTCTTCTTGGACCGACTAGTTCTTTAAGTCTGAACTTCATCTATTCACTATTCACCTCTTAGTCGGTTCATGTTGATTGACCGACCGACTAGTTGATGAACTAGTCGATCAGTGGTCCTTCTTTGACCGACTAGTCTGCTTCAGAATAGAGCCGTTGGAGCATTAAATGCCACGATTTTTTCTCTCTTTCCTCTATCCTATATATACTTGGAGTGATGCATTCATAGCATTCAAGGCTGATATTTATTGAAGTTTAGAGATCAAAAGAGAAGCAATCTATCTCATTCAAAGCTCATTCATTTCTCATCTTGAATCTCTCCCTCACTCTTATTCAAAAGAGAGATTCATTGATTGTGAGCCTTCCAAGCCAAGAGCTTGATTCTAGGTCACCAACAACTCACCTAGGTCTCCATCGCTGATCTATATCTTGGAGCTAGGGTTTGGTGCCTTCATCTTCCCCAAAATCATCTTTGCCCTAATTCGTAAGTATACTCAAGGCATAGGTATTTTGTGGTAAGCAATTTCGTATTTCATTTACTTTCATATTGTAAGTGTTTTACTCTCGGTTGTGAGAGTTTGTTTGTGATCCAGGTTTGTGGGGGTCACAATTTGATTTGTGTATGATTTGACTTTGTAGAGGTTTTCTACAAGTATTTCATAGTGCAAATTTGAGTTAGAAGTTTCTAACTCAAGTATCCGGAGGGGATCCGGGTGTTTGGGACGTAGGATCACCGGGAACAAGTCGGGGAGACTTGTGTGGATCCGAACCCGTTATATTGCTTGTTTGCGATTGTTTTCCTTGTTGTCATTATTTACATTTCCGCATTTCCGCATTGTTGGTTGAGTTTGCAAGATAGTTAGGAATTATCTTCTTAATTATTTTAAAGTACTATTCACCCCACCTCTAGTACTTGTGCAGTAGCTACGTAGGGCATTACAAGATATAGTCTTATACTCTGATTTCATCTCGTAAATTTATTCGACAACATGACAGGCGACAATTTAACAAACCCCTCCAGTGCCATTATAGTGGATATGCACACAGCCTAAATCCAACATATATAGTGGGAGTAGATAGGCCAATTTCTTGTAATAAGACATCGAATCTCAACAGAAAGACAAAGAAAATAATTCTCGACAAAAATATCATGTAACTTCAAAATCGAGTATAAGACTGTGCTAATCGACCAAGAACAGCTATAAGAAGGAAGAGCTCATACTGAATTGTAATATCAATAAACAACATATGGGCACTACTATCTCTACAGTGATATATATGACCAAATGAAGTACACATCCTGATGTGTTCACTTCACATGTAGAATACAACTCATTTGAAAACTAGAAACACTCACTGAACTCAAGACAGGTTTTACGGACGACAGAGTGCAAGACTCATCATTATTATATAAGCCTTTCACAATAAAAATGGGGTTGCTTATGGAAGAAGGATCACAAGGATTTCGACGAAGTTTTACAACCAGTTATTGACCTACTGTCAACCCTATCGATATTAGTGCCAACTTCCTGGCCAAGAAAAAAATGGATAAGAGAGGGGCTTGCCATCTGAAATGGCTAGTAGGCATCATTCAAATTCTTCTAAAAATTGGGAAAAATATTAGAAGAGGAACAAGATGATAAGTGCACTTCCAACCACATGTAAAGCCAAGAGTCAAACAAAATTCATTTCTCCTAAAAACAACTGATGAACCCAAGTATCCCCGCAAAGTATGCATTACCCAATATCAGTAATACAAATTAGAACTTAGGTCTGAGCTCTTCAAATCAATGAAATGTACCGGATATTATTTAAGGAACACGAATTCAATTCCTGTACATATTTCAAATCAAGCTCACAAAAAGCAAAGGTAAGCCACAAATCGAGCAAGTCAACTATCCTATATCCTAGACCAAACAGGATAAGAATGCAAGTAATAACAGGTTGACAAATGCCAACATGGACAAAGAACCTGAAAATATTCCGACAGCAATCTTGGATATGTTTTCCAGGTAAGATGAAAAAGTGAACAGTATCCCTCCGCATTTTACAAGCCAAAAAAACAAACTATAAATGGAAGCAAAATTGGATATAGTGTCTCACCACTAGCTCCTGAAGTAATGTCCGAAGAGCATTTTCCAGAGATTGATTTTCATCTTGCACAAGTACAGTCTGTCTCTGTACATAAAATTCAATTAAATATGTCAGTGAAACAAAAGTATCTATAACATTATAATGGCAAAGGCTTTATGGTTGCAGGCAACCATGACTCTCCCAGGAAAAAAAATACATGTCTGATACATGTCCAAATTCTAGTAACAAGTAACTCGTCGATAAAAAAACTGTGTTTTGCACATGGTAGCAGTGGCGGTCGAATATAGGATATGCCAATTGAATATATGTTACACCATTTTTGTGACTATTTTCAGTAAGTGTGCAATGATATGCAGCTAGTCAAAGCAAACAATCAACAATGATTTTCAACAACTATACAATTTACATTGCACTATGGAGTACGAATATTACAAGTGTGCTAGTATTTAAATGTCATAAATGTCCATTGCAGGAATGTCTTGTAGCAACGAGGTAATATATTATTTATACCAAACAAGTTATTATGCAAATTGAATTGATCTAGAATATTTAGGAGAACTTCTCAGTGTCTTTCTTTGTTTTTGTTGCATTGGAAGACATTTCATATGTACTCTGGAAACTAGATTATATTAGTTTGATCAAACACTTCTTACATATTACCCTCTGTTTGTGTGCACCTGCATGAACTTTATTTTATAACATGTCAAAATGCATCTTAGCACTTTATGTGATAGATGTGTATTTGTTGCAAAAACATGTGCCAAAAAGTTTTCCTTGTTACTCGTTCAGCTCCACTGCATGAGTAATAATATGCAAAATAATAAATATTAAAAAAAATTGCTTAAAAAGTTCAAACTACTTGTCTTGTCTAAATATATCTAATAAAATAGTACCCTCCATTATTTACATTGACAAAAATATATGATTTGAAGACAACGGACGTGTGTCATACTCCAACACGGACATAGATGTGTTGGACACTGCAATTATCAAAACTCCAACCACAAAGACATGGTTATATATGCATTTTTTTTCCTACATATACATATATACATACATATAGTTTATATTCATATAAGATAGAATTTAGTTTTAGTAGAATGTTCTATAGAACAATAGCATTTGCCAAGAGAGGATAACAACATATTTTATCAGGTACATATTTTCAAGATGACTAATGGTGTACATATTCGTAAGTGTCGGACCCCACACATGTCGTGTCCGGCTTTGCCGGACACAATAATTTTTGGTTAGAAGTGTCACGCATATCATAAACAGAACAAGATTAATAATACCTATTATTAAAAACATCATTTGACAAACTGCTATGGCAAACAACCTAAAGCACCATGTCCTTGGAAGGAGTATGAAACTAAGAAATTTGAGACTTGAACATGGGTTGGATGGTTTGAATAGTACCTTTAGGTAGTTTGTGGACAGGTCATGAATAGGAATAATATTAGAACCCCATTTGAATGATCTTTTTGGATCTAGAAAAGAGAAATGAGGAATCCACCATCATGCCAAAGTTTTATGCTTTTTAGAAGGGATGGCTTTGTAAACTTTCTGTAAGCGACTGATTTACCATAAAATATATTTCATTAACAAATGGTTTACCTTGCTTACTTGTTAATGTTAGAAAATGTATGAATAACGATGAACTGCATTGGATAGAATATAAGGTGCTACTTAAGAAGTTCAAGGGTTTCGTTGTTATAGAAATGTTTGCATGGCTTTCTAATAATTTCAAAAAATGAAATTCCATTGAAATGTCAAAAACTACTTTCTATGCATTCAGTTCATAGCGATAGGTTCAGCATTTGATTCTTATCCAGTGGTTAATGAGTCATGCATCCCCATTATGCGTTAAGATAACTGAATCACATCTTCTTGATGAATACAATCCCCCTGAAGGAACAACATGCATGGCACTTGTACACATTGATGGAGCCGAAATCTTTGTGTCCTTTCATCACACAAGACAAGGTATTACACTCTATTTCCATTACCCAAGAGTTTTTATTGATAATCAGTACACTGCAGATCAATTATTTTGTCCCATTAATCTGCATATAGAAAAAGCAACTGAATATGTCATTAAAAAGATCCCAAGACTGACGCAGGATAGAAGATCTAAAGAGGAAAAATGGAAAAAATAATCGATCTATGATTCTAAATTGGGAAAATTGGAAATTTTGGGGGAAACAAATTGGAAAAATTAGAGATTGTACATAAATAAGGGGTGTTGAGAGCAAGGTTTGAGGTCTCGGTTTCGGTTTCGGTTTCTCTCTCGAAAATTTAGGTTTCGGTATCGATTTCGCCCGTTTCGGCATTTTCGGGAGTGAGTTTCAATTTGTCCGTATCGGTGATTTTAAATACTTAATACATTATCAAATATTATCAAATCCTTAAATAATGAAAGAAGGTTTCAAATACTTATCAAATTTATATTGCTAATATGTATTTATAAATTAGTATATATAATTTATTTACAAGTTTGTCGTCCCAAAAAAAATCAACAGCTATCCCTTCAGTTATTTACAAGCTTGTCATGACAAATCAAACGTTGGGTTGTTGCTTTGCACACCCAGTGTTTTACTCTGCACACATAGCACTTATTTTACAAGTTTATCATTACTAAAATCAGACGTGTGAGTTGCTTTAGGCACCCACCATTTTACTCTAGGCACCCACCATTTTCCTCTGCACATGCGACTTATTTACAAGTTTGCCATTAAAATATATGTCGCCTTGCTTTGTGCACCCACCATTTTACTTTGCACATGCCACTTATTTACAAGTTTGTCATTAAACATATATGTAGCCCTCCTCCCTTCGGCAATCGGTTTGCAAGTTGCAATCTCTCTTTCTCTCTCTCGGGGCGGCGACGTGTTCGCCGAGGTGGGGCGATGACGCGTTCGCCGAGGCGGGGCAACGAGGCTGGAGGGAAGTTTCTCGATGCAGCAAGGCAGTGAGACGGCCGGAGAGGAGTTCTTCTGTGAGTTCAATTTTCATTTTCTTCTTTTTTCATCTTTTCTCCTACAATTTTTTTCATGTTATTGCCTCTTCTTCGTCTTGGATCTACAATTTTGGATCATCTTCATCATCTTTTTCAAGCCGAAACCCTAGGGTTCCGGCCGAAAACGAGACCGTGGGTCGTTCGGTACCGGTAGGGTGCGGTACCGATCCGATACGACCGATACCAGTTGGTATCGGTCGATACCTCAAACCTTAGTTGAGAGATTCTCACCCAATCCATCCTCTGTTCACTCCATCAAGTCAGCATACCAGAGATTTAAATATCTAGGCCTCTCAATAAGGCTCTCGCACTCATTCCCTCGCGTCGCACAAGAAAGATTTAAAAGAGAAACTTTTTTCTCAGACGAGTTTTTTTTTCATTCGACTGCAAAATAAATTTTGGAGTCTATTTATAGGCTGACAACTGGAAACAAATCTTCTTCCATCTGATGTGGGATTAAACCAAATAACTAAAATATCAACTAAAATCTTAACAGATAAAATCAAATAAAAACAAATAAAATCCTAACAAAAATTATAACTAAAATCTTAACATAAAAATCAATTAAAAATAGAATCATAATTGAAAATCAAATAAAATCTCAACTAATAGAACTTGATCCTCATCGTTCTCCCTAACTTTGAAAATTTTATCTCCTGGTTAATGGTGATAATGAAACATTAACCAATAGTAATCAACATCTTCAAGTTGGAAACTACTCGTCCTCACGTTTTGAAATGAATCAAACAAGTAAACGATAATATTCGGCAGACTGTACTAAAATCACTGAAGAACAAAGGATGCACAAAGCTTGTTGATTGGTAGGCTGTGACAGATCAAAAAGAATGAAATCGATGTGTTCAGTGTTGCTTCTATCTACAGTTCTGATGCAAGATCAACAAATGGCTCAAGATATGGCTCTAGCTTAGATTGCAGTGCTGAATCAGGATCAAGCTAAGACTTTGACTCTGACTCTTGCTTCGACTGTAATTCAGGTTCGGGCTCCAATTCAGGCTCAAGCTCAAACTTTTTCTCAATCACATATTCAAGATTTGGCTTAATCTCATGCTCAGTCTCACACTCTGTCTCAGGTTCTGGCTCAAGCTCTATTGTAGGCTCTGGCTTGGATTCGATATCTTGCTTCTCTAATTGTTCGAGTATTTAAAGTTTATTGTTGCTCTCATGTAACTTTTCTACTGGATTCTTCTTAGCCTTTGGAATAGAGAATTATTGGGATGATTGATGAATTAATCAATGCTTGGAAAGATACCGACATCGAAGAGCGATTTTGAATACTGATCGACATCGAAAAAGATCCTGAAATTGATTATGCCAAGATGATACTTCTTCACTTAACTTGTGATATGCGTACATAAAAGCCAAAACATAAGAAGAAATCTTCTAAATGATACGCTCAATCCTCATATACATACATATCATTGAAGCCATAAAAAAGGGACCCGCTTAATCATATCATGCTAATAATTTGTCGGAAGAGAATAGCATGTGTAATAGTTGTCATTGTTGTATCCCATGAAATTAGCTTCAATTCAGTAAAAAGGAATATTTGTTGGCAAAGCTGAAGGTGTTGATGGGTTTGTCGGGTTTTGATTTGAGACTGTGATGGGTACGAAGAATTGTGATTTGGTTTTTTTAAAGAAACCAGAGATGTCCAAAAGAAGGTGAAGAAAATGATAGACACAAATCGTGAAAATTTTTCTGAAAATTTTTTTATCTAAATTTTCTCGCCTTGACTAAATTTTATATACTTTATTTTGATTTTTTTTCTTTTTTCTATCTTCTTGATTTTTTTATTTTTTAAAAAATTTACTCACTTTTTTAATTTTCTCTCCTTTTCTAATTTTCTTTCCTCTATTTTTTTCCTTTCTTGACAAAAAAAGAACTAAATTGTTAACAATAAAATTGAAAAAGAAAAGGATGAAGAAGATGGCAAGGGTTATAGTGGATTTTTTTTATTAATCCTATTCTTAAGAAAAAAAGATGAAGTAGATAAATAAGAACAGATCAACAATCATAAATAAATAAATAAAAGGACTTCGGCTCCGATACGAAATTTGCTGCATTAACATATCCATGTAGTAGTTGTCATTTTACTACCCCATGAAATTAGCTTCAATCAAGCAAAAAAGGAATGTTTGTTGAGAAAACTAAAGGAGTGGATGGGTTTGATGGATTTTGATTTAAAACTATGGTGATGATGAAGAACTGTGATTTGGTTTTTTGAAGAATGCAGACACATTAAAAAGAGGATGAAGAAAAAGATGAGTGATAATCATGAGAATTTTTGGTTGGATATTGGTCACTCCAATATATGTTTTGATGATGAGCAAAGATAATGCATGCACTAATATGTTGTGTGGAACTACTGGGAAATCATTAAGAACCAAAAGTACAAAAGCTAAAGATTGGATAATAAGGACTTGACATTGCAACAATAAAGGATGACAACAATTATGACATGGATGTGGACTTTAGCGACATCAATCGATCTTCAACAAGATTGTGTATTTGTGTATTGGAACAATTTTCTATTTCTTGTCATAAATTGTTAAACCATTGAAGATACACACACATGAAACATTATGGTAAAAGAAGTTGAATTTCTTAACTTTACTCTTATCAAAACCCCAGGTTTCATACTCTAAAATGTGATTTTTAAAGCATACTAGTCGAGCAATATATGGATTTAGTCTACTAGAGTATCAAAGACTAGAGTATCAAAGATCAACTACCCAGTTTATCAGCCATTAATCGACCAACGATCATCCGTTAGTTAACTAATTGGAAAATGGAAACTCTATCTAGATCGGTTTAGTCGACTAACAGAAACTATTAGTCGACCAATAAAGTTTATTAGTCGACTAATGAGACTTCAGTAGTCGACTAACCGTGCATTGCATCCCAGTTCGTCTGTAAGCCATTAATCGACTAATAAAGTTTACCAATCGATTAATCAGGTTACCGTTGGTTGTGTTGACCTTTAGAAACTAGCCGTTTTCTAACGGTTATAGAATGTTATTTTGTCATTTTCTCTTATAAAATTTCTCATCTATAAATAGGGATTTTTTTCATCGGTTATTTATATAAGAAAAGAGAAGAAAAACAATAGAGTAATCACATCTTGCCCTGGTGCTTGAGCCTCCATTTCCTATCTACTTTGAGCCATAATTTCTAAGAGCAAATCCTTAGAATAGAAATACATACTCCTTAGCCATCATTGCATCCACAAAGCACAAATCTCAAAGGCTATAGGAGTTTGTACAATTTTCTCTTTAAAGCTTTACCTCGATTGTGAGGTGTTTGTGCTCTCGGTTGGAGAGTGGTGTTTTCCCATCTCCGGGTGTTGAGATGGGGTTTTACAATTGGCAATGGTGTTTGTCATGTTGCAATGTTTTCTCTTGTGATTTGCAAGAGATGTACAGTAAAAATCTCAAGCGGTGAGCTTGGAAACTGAAGTAGGTCAGGGAGACAAAACCATGATAACTCATTAGTGTTTTAGATTGGTTCTCTGGTTTGATGGTTCAATCTATATTTATTTTATTATTGTGATAACTCTTAATTTTATTTCTGGTGCAATTTGAGTTTGTGGTTATTGAAAAAGATCCAAATTGATAACGGTACTTGAGATCTTTGTAGAGTTACTCTTAAAACATTATTCACCCCCCTCAAGTGTTCGACTTGACCATCCATAAGATGCAACATTTTTTCCTGAAAATTTTTTAACTAAATTTTATGCCTCAACTAAATTTCTTTCACTATATTTTGATTTCTTTTTTTCTATTTTTTGAATTCTTTTCCTTTTAAAAAATTTTTCCTCTTTTTTTATTTTTCAGTTTTTTCAAATTACCCCTCTTTTTTATTTTTCTCTCCTTTTTAATTTTCTTTCCTCCATTTTTTCCCTTTCTTGACAAAAAAAGAATTAAATCTTAACACTAAAATTTAAAAAGAAAAGGATGAAGAAGATGACGGCTAAGATTATGGTGGAATTTTTCATTAACCCTATTCTTAAGGAAAAAAGGATGAAGACGATAAATAAGAAAAGAACAAGGCTGAATAAATAAATAAATAAAACAAGACTTCGATTCTGATACCAAATTTGACGCTTAAAACAGAAGATCTAAATTAAAAATAAGAAAATTAATAAATCTATTATTCTAAATTGGGAAAACAAATTGGAAAAATTAAAGATTCTAAATAAATAATGAATGTTGAGAGTTTCTCAACCATGCCATCCTTCGCCCACTCCAACAAGTCAGTATGATAGAGATTTAAAGATCTAGGCCACTCATCAAGGCTCTCGCACACCCCACTTCCCCGCGTTTTATAAGAAAGATTTAAACGAGCAACCTTTTTTCTCAAAAATAATTCTTTTTTCATATTCATTCACTGACTACCCCCGTATAATAAGTTTTGGATTCTATTTCTAGGCTTACACCTGGAAACAAATCTTATCCCATCTGATGTGAGATTAAACCAAATAATTAAAATATCAACTAAAATCAACTAAAATCCTAACAAATAAAATCAAATATAAATAAATAAAATCCTAAATTAAATTCTAACTAAAATTCCTAAAGGAAAATTCAAATAAAATCAGATAGAATCCTAACTAAAAATCAGATAGAATCCTAACTAAAAATCAAATAAAATCTCAAGTAACTCCAACTAATTAAAACTTGATCCTCATCAAAGACTTTAAGTTAACTATTCTGGGGAATTTCTACTGTGATTTTATTTTAATTTTGAAAAAATACAAGTGGTTTTACTATCAGCTGTTTATTTACTAGAAAATATGTAAAGCACAAAACCAAAAAAGCTATGGACACACATAGACATGGCATATTATGAACAAAGAATGCTGCTGATACATTTGTTAATGCATTTGCTAAGCATGTTATCTATGGGATCGCCATTGGAATTGGTAGTAGGTATCTTCTTTGTTCCATGACGAACAACTAATTTCTAACTTGTCCAGTCAAGAAACACTATATGATAGTGGCTTACATATGAACTACTGTGATCAAGATCCATAAGGTAACGATATCTTTAAGTTAAAGTCGCTTCAAGTAGCACTAGAATTATAGCATGTAAGAATTGCATTTTAATTCCAAGAAGTATCATCTTAGACAAGAAATAGAGAGACATAATTTAAACTGCAAGCAAAAGATATGAACACAAGCAAATCGAATCCGAAGTGAATAGTTAAGAATTATGTGAATTTAATTGGATTACCATTTCAGTGGAAAGAATTTTATCAGAAGTTGCTCGTAAGTTGTTCTTCAATTTTAATTTTAGAAAAATTTGTAAGTCTCATCAGAATGCATTATGCGCTCCTTGCAACATTCACAGCCAGTCGTCAGAATACAAACCCAGAAAGGTTTGAACCTAAAACTAAACTTCCAATGTAAACCTGTCATCCGAGTATTACATACTTATACACTGTTAGGATGTACACATAAGCTCATGGTTGCACATGTAATCATGTGAAAAATGTTAGAATAGATTGAATGGAAATTGCAAGGTAATTACTGCGATTAAATAAAAAATACCTGGGGTTTTATGGCTTCTTGCACTGCCTGAAGGGCGCATTTTTCAGGGGGAGTAGTCTGCAGTATAACATTTCTAAATACCTCCTGAAAGAATAAACTTTACGCTATTCACCTCAAAATGATAGTAATATGATTGAAGCTGATTAAAAATAAAAATTGCATTGTGCATAAAAGATTCACAGACAGCAAGTTAAAATAGAAATGTGCATTAGCTTGTGAAAGTAATATTTTAACAATTTTAAGTTCTTCCAAAGTTCAAGCTAATAGAACTAGCAATACGATAAATGTAACTATCTGCCCAACAATGCAACTTTTCTTCTGTTTTGCATTCAAGTTTGAAACGTACTCTTTCATGTACTATTTTTATTTGCATGTCATGAGTCAGTGAAACCATTGTATGCAATAGGATGATTCAACATCGGAGCACCAGAAGCATCATAATCATATAAGCAGATCATAAAGATGGTCTACAGAATAATAAGAGAATGCTACAGTGCACCATACACTACATGAAAGCTGTGCATGATGACTGATGCCACATACTTTCACCACCATCCCAAATCCCAAAAGATGAAGGACTGCGTAAGACCGCCAAAGCAAGCGTAAAAAATTCATTAGTTCTAAGGATGTTGGTAGATTGAAACAAGAAGTCAGTACATGGCTCTGGACCATGGAAAATGGGTAGCACTTGTGAGTCGTAGCCGATGTTATAGATCAGCTACAAACTACAAAGTACATATAAATGGAAGTGATCAGCTAGAAGATGCAAACAGCTACAGAATGCACTGTTTACATCGCAGTGCACTTGAAGACTATTTCCCCTAAAAGGCTTCAACAAATTGATAAAGTGGCTAGCAGGTCGCAAACGAGTGTGGTACATGTGAACTTGCACCATCAAGAGTCCGTTCAATCAAGGTTAGAATCTCAATATTGGTCTTGTAGCGAGTTTCGGTCATTTCAGCTAGCAACCACTATGGTTCAGAACTTTTGGATTGTTGATATCAACCAGAAATTAAGAATTATCTTGAAATTACAAAAAAAATATAATAATTGGTAGTGTGTAGTATGATTTTCTCGAAATAATTGATGGTAGATAAATCTTGATCAAAATTTGTATATCCAATGGTTGAAGTTGTAAAAGTTTTTAAATAAAAATCTGCTATCTAAATTATTAGTCCACCACACACATAAATGATTAGAGAAAATAAAATTTTGAGAAAATCAAATCTAAAGCTGCCTCTGATTAATTATTGAGCGTTCTTATTAGGTTCTGATAATATCAAAAGACTCCAGGTCTATCACAGATTTGATTTAATCTAATCTCCAAAAAACCCTAGCTATGAGTTAAAAGCAATATAATAAAAGGGGTACAACTGAGGTAAACATGCACACACATCCAACTCAATAATTAGTTATATATTTATTATAAACTGTTGACAACTCTAAAGGTGTGTTCAGAGAGTATTTCTCAACTTTTCACATTCAGATATCCATGTTCATGTGTCAAATTCTTGCTTGAACACCTTTCAACGCAAAC
The DNA here is from genome assembly GCA_030789695.1 of Scilla litardierei. Lineage (NCBI taxonomy): Eukaryota > Viridiplantae > Streptophyta > Magnoliopsida > Asparagales > Asparagaceae > Scilla > Scilla litardierei. The sequence continues at coordinate 149,356 of JAULAV010003703.1, forward strand.
ATTTGACACTCTTGTCAATAGATCAATGTCATTCTACATTTTTTTGTTTTTGTTTTTGTCAAGTAGTGTTAGACAACGTCTTAATGAATGTATTAAGATGCTGGTTGTCACAAAGTCATTAACCATCATGGCTTTTCTCTATCTCCATTTCTCACTTACTTCTGTCCTTATTTCAATATAAATCTAGAAAATTATATTTGTTTTCCAATTTTACATGTCTTATTTTCTCTGTATCAGCCTTTTTCCGTAAAAACGGGATCATATATGAAGCTGAAAACTAGGTAAAAATATTGAACTAATCATTACATCTAGCTATCATCTTCTCATCAACACTCCACAGAGGTGCCAAATCCAGATCTCAAAAATATCAAGGGTGAGAGATTGAAAACTGCAAAGCTCTCCCTTTTCGATGATCTGAATGGCCACGCCTATAACCCCCTTCTGTTTAATTATTGACAAGAGGGAAGTTGTTAGACCCACGGCCTGGGGCCGGCGCCCAATCCACGCGCGCAAGAGAGGGAAGGCCGACTTAAGGGTTTTTTGGTCTTTTTCTTATTTTGAGGGTTAGGAGAGGATTTTTCTTATTTAAACTAGGGCTAGCCGTCTTTTGTAAGCATGCTTGATGATTGATATTTCTCTTGAGCATCCTTAGGTGGATCTGGATTAAAGAGTGCGGGCGTCCTCTTATCGACGTCTTGAAAGGAGGATACACCTCTCTTGTATCCAATTATTTTTATTCGGCTTCTTTTATCGATAAAGTTGGGATCTTTCTTCATTTTAATTTCAGATTTGCGTGGATCCTAACAATTTGGTATCAGAGCGTGACGATCCATGGCGGCCGCGACGAGATCGAAGAATAAAATCGAGGCGTTAGAGGAAAAGTTCATGGGGGAAATTAAAGATGTAAAGAAATCGGTGGAATCGGTGGTGGAATCCATCAATCAAATGAAGGCAAGTCAAGCAAAGAACGACAAGCAATTTGCAAAGATCCTCTCCATCTTGGCGGCTATTCCACGAGGCGAAGGAAACCCTAATTTGACACCAAAGACGGCAACTTTGAAGAAGGAAAAGCGAAAAGAAGAGATTTTTACCCAAAACCAACCCTATTTCGTGGAAGAATTTGACGAGTAAGTAGATGAGAATCCGTGGAAGGGGGATTATCGCGAGGGCATCCGGCGAAGGGCGGAGGAAACGAGGAGGGATGGCGAGTTTGGCCGTCGCCCCCACGAGACGCGGCGAGAAGAGGGGCTCCCCACGGAGCCCCTAGAGGAGGGACGGGGGGCGACGCACCCCCCTGACCCGCCAGGGGCCGATGAACCCCTGCCAGCCCCCGACGGGCCCCGCGGGACTTCCCCCAAGCCCCTGCAGGGCGACGAACATCCGCCAAGCCCCCGTGGGCCTGGGCGGCTACCGCCAGGCCCCGCGGGCCTGGTACCGGGCCGCGGGGGCCCTGGGCAGCAACGCCCAGATCCCGCGGGCCCTCAGCCGTTCCGCAGATCTCTTCCCGGGCCATGGCGGGCCCCCGACGCACCCGACGAGCAGCGCGGTCGACAACAGCAGTTCGAGAGGGGATTTCAGCCCTATTTGGAGGACCCGGCGCGTGATTTTGGCGGGAAATTTGACCCCGGGGAGGGACATGGGTATTACGAGGACGGGGAGGCTATGGGACTGAGTTTGGGGATGACACAGGATGGAATGACTTTGAGAGATGGCATGGAGGCCCTCGCGGGAGGCAGTACGAGACGCAGGACGAGAGGTGGCAGCACTATCACCAGCCTCGTCGTGCAGAGGAGAGGCCCGATTAGGGGCACTTTGGAGGAGACTGCATGGTGCGGAAGCTGAAGATGCCAATGTTCGAAGGGGATGATCCGCATGCCTGGTTGTTCACCGTGGAGAGATATTTCGCAGTGCACCACATGACAGATGCACAGAAACTAGAGGCGACAGCTATTTGCATAGAGGGGAGAGCCTTAGGGTGGTATCAGTGGACGGAGAGGAGACAGCAGATTCGATGCTGGGAGGAGCTATATGACCTTATCCTGGAGAAGTTCAAGGATCCCCGCCTGAGAAACTTGCACGAGCAGTTATACACTCTCAGGCAAGAGGGACCGGTGAGAGAGTACATTGAGAGGTTTGAGACCTTATCCGGGAGAGTACATTGCGTGTCAGATGAGTCTAGAAGGCACTTCCCTGAAGGGGCTGAGGCCCAGTCTCTGAGCTGCAGTGAGATCCTACAAGCCCATGGGGCTTTCCGATGTCATCGAGATGACACACCTGGTAGAGGACTCACGAGAGGAGGACAGGAGAGCCAGGAGCGGCTACAGTGGCCAGGTACAGCGGGGCACATCCTCTGGAACCGGCGGGGCCGGGGTCACCACTGAGGCAGAACATACGAGTTTCGAGAAGACGGTGGAGCAGATTAGAACACCATCGGCAGGGGCCAATTTCGGAGGATGTCCGACGCGAAGATAAGAGAGAAGCAGCAAAAAGGGATCTGTTTCAGATGCGATGAGCGCTTCACCCCTGGACACCGCTGTGCGGGTCGCAAGCTGCAAGTGTTGATCGCAGAGGCAGACGATGATGATGATGTGGAGGATGAAGGGATCGGAGGAGATGACGACCCCCTCGGAGTAGCACCGCCAGTGATGTCATGCACCACCTTGAGGACAATGTAGATTTTCAGGACCGGAGTAGTGTTAGACCCAAGGGGCCGACGCACGCAAGGGGGACGCACGCAAGGGGGGACGCTCGCAGGGGGGAGGAGCCGACTTAAGGGCATTTTGGCCTTTCCATATTTTCTATTGTTTAGAAGAGGGTTTTCTTATTTAAACTAGGGCTAGCCGTCATTTGTATGCATGCTTGATGATTGATATTTCTCTTGAGCATCCTTAGGTAGCTCTAGATTAAACGAGTGCGGACGTCCTCCTTCGCGTCTTGGAAGAAGAATACAACTCTTTTGTATTAATTTATCTAGTTTTGCTACTATTTCTCTATAAAAATTGCATCTTTTTGTTAGATCCTAACAATTTGGTATCAGAGCGTAATGATACATGGCGACCGCGACGAGATCGAAGGATAAAATCGAGGCGTTGAAGGAAAAGTTCATGGGGAAAATTGAAAGGGTAAAGAAATTGATGGAATCGGTGGTGGAATCCATCGAACAAATGAAGGCAAGTCAAGCAAAGAACGACGAGCAATTTGCTAAGATCCTCTCCCTCTTGACGACAATTTCACAAGGCGAAGGAAACTCCAAATCGACGTCAAAGGCGACACCTTTAGAGAAGGGGAAGAAGAAAGACGAGATTTTTGACCTGGATCGTCCCCCTTGAAGAAGAGGAAATTGAAGAAGACGTAGGCGGGAGCCGAAAGGGGTCGATTATCGCAAGGAGGTGCGGCGAAGGGCAGTGAAATTCCAGAGGGGGCGGCGGGCCCTTTCAGACGACGAACCCTAGCGCGGAGGGGTGACCGAACCCCCAACTCAATTTTGGGGGCCGGCCGCCACGGCAATGGGGCGGGGGAACTGCCCCCACCTCCGGAGATGCTCGACAGGGCTGGCGGAGCCCTGTCGGCCACCGGCAGGGCCTGCCGACCCTGCCGGCCACCGACAGGGCCTGCCGACCCTGCCGGCCACCGGCAGGGCCTGCCGACCCTGTCGGATGGTCGACAGGGCCCGCCGACCCTGCCGGATGGTCGACAGGGCCCGCCGACCCTGTCGGAGATCTGGCAAGGCCTGTCGGCCCTCCGACGGCCCGGAGGGTTCCGCCAGAGGGCCGATTTGGCCCGGAGACCCCCTGGCAACCGCCAGTGGGAGACGTACGCGGACAGGGGCCCTGGGGTGATTTTGGGCCTTTGGGGCAGCGGCCAGCGGTGGAGGACCAGTATTACGGCGACGGAAGGGGCAGAGACTATTATTACGATGGAGGGGGAGGCTACGAGGCTGAGTTTGGCAATGACGCTGGTTGGGATGGCTTCGATAGCAAGCGTGGAGACCACCGAGTGGACTATGGGGACCGCGGAGGATGGCCATCTAAACAGTACGAGACACATGATGAGAGGCGGCAGCACTATCGTCCGCATCACCATATGGTGGGAAGGCCCGATCAGGGGCACTTTGGGGAGACTGCAGGGTGCGGAAGCTGAAAATGCCACTCTTTACGGGGAAGGATCAACATGCCTGGTTGTTCACCGCGGAGAGATATTTCGCAGCGCACCACATGACAGATGCACAGAAGCTGGAGGCGGCAGCTATTTGCATGGAGGGGAGAGCCTTAGGGTGGTATCAATGGACGGAGAGGAGACAACAGGGGGAGGCCGACTTTTGTAACAGGACGGAGGCAACAGGACGGAGAGGAGGCAACAGTGGGCCAGCACCCAAGCCACGCGCGCAAGAGGGGGGAGGCCGACTTAAGGGTTTTTTGGTCTTTTTCTTATTTTGAGGTTAGATGATGATTTTTCTTATTTAAACTAGGGCTAGTCGTCTTTTGTAAGCATGCTTGATGATTGTTATTTCTCTTGAGCATTCTTAGGTAGATCTAGATTAAAGAGTGTGGACGTCCTCTTATCGACGTCTTGGAAGGAGGATACACCTCTCTTGTATCCAATTATCTTTATTCGGCTTCTTTTATCGATAAAGTTGGGATTTTTCTTCACTTTAATTTCAGATTTGCGTGGATCCTAACAGAAGTCAGCTCATCTTATAGATGCATCCCAAAACAAAATTCTCATTGCTCCGACTAAGTACTGGGTGAGCCCTCAACTCTAGTTAACATGATTGAGTCACGAATATCTTACATAAACTTTATCCACTGCAATAGGTTCATATTACGTCCCACAAACAAGAGAGATCATAGATCTCCCAAGTTGGATATTCTCAGTGAGAGATCTCTGTTCTCTCCATCAAGATATCTCTCTAAAGAAAAGTGAAGCCACATGTCTGTAGAAAGCTGGCCAAAAACCATATGATCATGTTGTTACTGGTAAGAAAATTTACTTTGTTATAGTTTAAGTTCATGGAAACCAAAGTTATATGTAACCAAGGAGAACCATTTAAAATCCTCAAAATTACATAAGAAACTAGAAGATATGGGAAACAAAAAATTTACTATATGAAACAACATTCAGACTAGGCACAACAATAACCCAAGTGCAAAACTGAATGCCTTCTGGGTTCAAGTCTTGATCCTAACGTAGTTATCAGATTGAATGCATCATGTTATTCAAATAGAACTTACATATAGCTTGAATTGATTGACCTCACTAGATTAGAATTTACATGATTACACCCATGTTAGATCTGATAGAGGATCACCAACGCACATCATAAATTGACCACTTTGAATGGGGAGAGAGAAGGTTCCATTGTGTAAGAATTCTTTTATTTGCCAACTTCCAGTTCCAGCGTCTCATTAATGATGACAATTATCTCAATGTTATGAATAGGCCCATTGGGCCAATTGGGTATCCAACCCACTATTGAAAGCTATAAATACAAGGGTAGGGGGCTCTTAACCCTCTACACCTATTCTCCCTACTTTTCCCTTCACAACACGTTATCAGCATGATCACGCTCGTTGGAGGAGACGGCGGCTCGCGGGGAAGGAGATCCATCAATCGCTCAGATTCAAGAAGATCGTAATCTTCTCAACGGTGAGCGAAAAGGGCATCCTTCACCAACCGTCGACTAGATTCCCTTGTCGAATCTAGAGCTAAAAATCAAAACTTTTTAGATCTAAACTTGCTTTTCACGTTAGATCTGCATGTTTTAGGATCAAAAAGTTTAAAAACACGGTAAAAATCAAATTTTTTTTAGATCCGCATGCCTAAAAACAATAAAAATCTGTTTTTTAGCGATCTAAATACTTCAAAAATCCATTTTTTACCCCCCAACCTTTGATCCAAAAATCCGCACGCCCGTAGGGCGAAACGGCGACGCTTCACAAGCGCCGCCGGCGGCAATTTTACGCCGTGGCCATAGGCCGCCGCGGCCGCGGACTGCCGCAGCGGTCGCGGGCCGCGGCCCGCCGGGCCGCGGCAGGGCGGGCCGCGGCCCGCAACTGCGGCCCACCGCCGCCACGGCGGCCGCGTTCTGCGCGGCCAGTCGTCGCGACGGCACGCCGCGGGCCCCCCTAGGGTTTCTCGAAACCCTAACCCTTAACGGGCCAATTTTTCGGGGGAGGCCCAATTAACCCTAATGGGTTGTTTTCATGGCCCAAAAGGCCAGAAAATTAGCTCATTTACATAAATAATTTTTCTTCTTTTTATTTTTGGCCCTAAAAAGTCCAAAATAATTAAAAGAAACTTTAAAGGGTTGTAAAGCGGTAAACAAAACTTTAAAATATGGATCAAAGGTAAAAGTTTTTCAAAATAACCTTTTTTGCACGTCACACACAATTTAGATTATTTAAATTAATCTTTACATGCCTGTGATTGATTATATGCGTGGTTGTATGTTTCAAATATATTATCTGCGTGGATGTGCAAATTAGGCTATGTTTTTAGGGATCAGCCAGGTTTCCGACACTTTTTAATTTCCTGCAATTTTTCTTTTTTTGAGAGAAATTTGTAAGTGAGGATATAAATGTAAAAGGAAGACCGAAGGACACCAAAAAGGAGCTGAAGGCGTACGCACAATGAAGATAGGGGCTTCTCTCTGAAGTTCCCGAGTTGTATTTTATTCTTTCATGCAATTTTTGATGTAACTTCGGACTATACTTCTTTTTCGGTGTCGGCTGGCTGATCCCCATAGTCCTAAGTCATTTTCTTTTTCATTGCTTATGCATTAATTGCGTGGATGTTAAATATTTTAATACCATGATTAATGTTACAATGAAACTGCCTAACAGCATGCGTGAATGATAACCTTTGTTAATTATTCACATTATGAAACTGTAAAAAGCATGTATGTTAAATTTACTTTAAAAAGATCCATGCTATGAAAAATGTTTGAATTACATGCGTGGATGTCTATTTTACTCAGTTTAAATGATACATGCTGTTTTTTTATATTGCTAGATCATTCAATGGCCAGACTTGCAAATGTCGACTTTTCGGTCCTGAAGGCCGATGGGTCAAACTACCTGAGTTGGTAGCTAGACCTGAAGTTCCATCTGCGCTCTCATGGTTTCAGTCTCACAAAGTCTGAGAAGACAACAAGTACTGCCTCAGCCGACAAGGATGCTTCAGTGGAAGCACCTCATACAGAGGAAGTTTCCGATATATTAAAGGCGAAAGCCATTATATATATCAGGAAACATTTAGACTCGACCCTGAAGGACGAGTACCTCACTGTAGAGGATCCTTACGAGCTGTGGGACGCACTGGAGGAGAGGTACAGACATCAGAGAGATGTCATACTCCCCCGTGCGCAGTACGAGTGGACTCATCTCCGCATACAGGATTACAAATCCGTAGCGGAGTATAACTCAGCTCTCTTCCGTATCACCTCACGCCTGAAGTTGTGCGGTGAAACGGTGACGGAGAAAATGTTGCTGGAAAAGACGTTCACGTCTTTCCACGAGAAGGACATGATCCTTATGCAACAATACCGTGAGAGACAGTTCACGAAGTACTCCGATCTGCTTTCATGCATGCTTATGGCTGAACAGAACAGAGACCTGTTGGTTGTCACTCACAACATGCGCCCTCCTGGCTCCGCTCCACTGTCACCTCCTGCAGAGGCTCACTTCCAGTCTTCCCAGAAGAAGAAGATGGACAAAAAGGCGAAATTCAAGAAATGGAAAGAACAAAAGCAGCGGAAGAAGGCCACTCCCCAGCTCCTCCTCAGAACCGAAGTTCGTGGACAAGAAGCAAAAGAGGGTGTCCAATAAAGGTGGCACTCCCAAGAAAGACTGGGAGGACAAGTGCTCCAAATGCGGAATGACGGGCCACTGGTCCAGAATCTGCCGCACACCAAAACACCTCCAGGACCTCTACCAGGCAAGCCTCAAGCCTCGAGCTGAGACAAACCTGATTGAGAGCGTAGCGTTGCCAGAGACCTCATGGACTCCTGAAGACTTCATGGGAGTGACACTCTCTAGTTCTGGACCACTTTTATGTACTAACAATGTATCTTCTTTTTATGCATCGTATCTAGTTTTATTTACATGTCAAACAATATTTTGAGCATTTATTTTTATGAAAGTAGAATGTTTTCTTTTCATATCATTTACTGCTTGAATGTCTTTCTTAGATATGGAATTAATCTGCCTAGTGGACAGTGCATCGACGCACTCGATCCTTCAAAACATAGACTACTTCACGAGCATAAGTAGCTATTCTGGTCCACTGAGAACAATCTCAGGACCAGCAAACATAATCGAAGGATCAGGGGAAGCAATTATATTGCTCCCCGGTAACACACAAATAACACTTAAAAATGCGTTATACTCCCCTAAATCTATCCGAAACCTCCTAAGCTTTAAAGATATCCGTTTAAACGGATATCACTTAGAGACGGTCGAGGAAGATAAAAGGGAATACTTGCTTGTAACGTCTCTTACAAATGGTTCAAAAACCATTGTGGAACGTTACAAGGGACTCCCATCGGGACTCTACCAAACAAGTATACAAACTCCAGAAACATGCATGGCGGAGCACCTGCAGTGCCCCCCAAACACCAGAATTCCAACTCTGGCACAGTAGACTGGGACACCCTCGCTCTGTTATGATGTACCGCATCATAAAAAACTCCAGGGGCATAGACCTGAAGAACCTGAAGATTCTTCAAAAAGGCAAATTCCCATGTCCACCCTGTTACAAGGGTAAGCTGATTACGAGACCCTCTCCACTGAAAGTGGACGTGGAGTCCCCTAGTTTTCTGGAAAGAATCCACGGAGACATTTGTGGGCCAATACACCCATTAAGTGGTCCGTTCAGGTACTTTATGGTCCTGATAGACGCATCTACTAAGTGGTCACATGTGTGTCTACTGTCCACCCGTAACCTAGCACTATCTAAGCTTTTAGCTCAGATAATCAAGTTACGGGCCCACTTCCCCGACCACCAGATAAAGAAACTTCGTCTGGATAATGCGGGGGAGTTTACGTCACAAGTCTTTCTAGACTACTGCCAAGCTCAGGGAATTAAAGTCGAACATCCTGTAGCACATGTTCACACCCAAAACGGGTTAGCAGAATCTCTAATTAAAAGACTGCAATGGATTGCTCGTCCATTATTACTTCAATCCCAGATGCCAGTGAATGCATGGGGTCATGCAATTTTGCATGCTGCATCTTTAATAAAATTAAGACCTTCTGGAGGTCAGTCATCTTCTCCAATGCAACTAGCACTTGGAGCCCCACCAATTGTCTCACACTTGAGAATATTTGGTTGTGCAGTATACGTCCCCATAGCACCACCACAAAGGACAAAGATGGGTCCACAATGTCGCCTAGGCATTTATGTTGGGTTTGACACCCCCTCCATAATTAGATTCCTAGAACCCCTTACGGGAGACGTTTTCAAGGCACGTCTAGAAGACTGTGAATTCGATGAAACATCGTTTCCAAGACGAGGCTCACAGACAAAGAAGCCCGAAGCTTCAGGACGTATCACTTGGGATACAAAGACATTATGTCACTATGATCCGCCCACAAGCCAGTGTGAGAAGGTCCTGAAGATTCTCCACATCCAAAACACTGTCCATCTCTTGCCGGACAAATTTACTGACAACCAGAAGATTGTCAAATCACACGTCCCTGCTGCTAACACTCCAGCTAGGATTGACATACCGCAAAATGGATGCAATCCGCCTGCAGCAAAAATGGTTGGACCTCTCAAAAAGAGAGAGCGACCACCGGGATCCAAGGACCAAGTGCCTCGAAAGAGTAGGACCCTTGGCAATGGTAAACAAATACCACCACAGGATGCTACTATAAGCACTGCTACCCCATCTCTCCCAAACTCTCATGAAGAGGAAAAACCGAGAGAAAATGAAGTTTCGATACACTATGTACGAACTGGGGAGTATTGGGACATAAAGAGCACAACCATAGATGACACATTTGCGTGTAATATTGCCATCAACGTCGCGTACTGCGACAATGATATTGAACCACGCTCTCTGACAGAATGTCAAAGCAGAGATGATTGGCCAAAGTGGAAAGCGGCAATAGGAGTGGAGTTGGATTCACTCACAAAACGCAAGGTCTTCGAACCCATAGTCTAGACACCAAAAGGTGTAAAACCTGTGGGTTATAAATGGGTATTTGTTAGAAAACGAAATGAACAGAATGAGATCGTTCGCTACAAAGCAAGGCTTGTAGCGCAGGGTTTTACCCAACGTCCATGGGTGGATTTTGAAGCCACATACTCCCCGGTCATGGACGCGATCACCTTCCGATTCCTCATTGGCTTAACAGCCCAAGAGGGTTTAGATATGCAGCTTATGGACGTGGTCACTGCATACCTATATGGCAACCTAGACCGAGACATCTATATGAGATTGCCTGACGGTTATTCTTTGCCTGCATCACTAAAAGAGAGAGAACGTGACATCTACTCAGTGAAACTGCAAAGATCATTATATGGTCTAAAACAATCTGGAAGGATGTGGTATAACAGACTGAGTGATTTCCTTGCAAACCAAGGATTCACAAACGACCCAGTCTGTCCTTGCATCTTTATAAGAGCAAAGGCAACAGGATTTGTAATCATAGCCGTCTATGTGGACGACTTGAACCTCATCGGATCTCCTGAAGAGATCGCAGAGATTTCTAGAAGCTTGACAGAAACCTTCGAGATGAAAGACCTCGGAAAGTCAAAATTCTGTTTAGGTCTTCAAATAGAGCATCTTAACGATGGGATCCTGTTACATCAGTCAACTTACACATCGAACTTATTGAAAAAGTTTCAGATGGATAAGTGTCACCCCCCAGCACTCCAATGGTCGTCAGATCATTGGATGTACATAAAGACCCATTGCGGCCGCTGGAAGAGGGGGAGGAAGCACTATGCCCTGAAGTGCCCTATCTAAGTGCTATCGGTGCACTCCTTTACCTGGCTAACTGCACTCGCCCTGACATAGCATTTGCAGTCAACTTACTAGCCAGATATAGTGTTGCACCTACACAGCGGCACTGGGCCGGAGTAAAGCATCTTCTGCGCTACCTCCAAGGGTCCATAGACTTAGGTCTATTCTACAGGAAGGGGCATCAACTGGTTTAGTTGGTTATGCTGATGCAGGATACAGGTCCGATCCTCATACAGAGAAGTCTCAGACAGGATACATGTTCACTTATGGCGGCACAGCCATATCCTGGAGATCTGTGAAGCAGACCATGACGACCGTCTCATCCACTCACTCAGAGCTCCTAGCCATCTTCGAAGCAAGCAAGGAAAGTTTTTGGCTACGCTCTGTGATCCAGCACATCCTCACCGCCACCGGCCTGATGACCGGCGTTCTTGCGCCTACTCCACTTCATGAAGACAATGCAGCATGTATAGCCCAGCTACAGGACGGCTACATAAAAGGCGACAAGACGAAGCATATCTCCCCCAAGTTCTTCTGGACGCACGACCTTCAAAAGCAAAAGCAGATTGAGGTACAGAAGATCCAATCATGTAATAACTTGGCGGATTTGCTTACCAAATCCCTGCCTACTAGTATCTTTGAGAAACTTGTATATGGGATTGGGATGAGGAGAGTGAGTAAATGTAAACTGGGTCAGGATGAGAGGACTATGAACTCATAGATACATAGGAAACTGATGTATAGATTCATAAGAAATCTGCAAGCCTGAAGCTTGGTCAGATGAGGGGGAGTCAACTGCAGAGTTGTACTCTTTTCCCTTGGCTACAGGTTTTTTCCCACAGGGTTTTTCGTAGCCAATGTTTTGACGAGGCAACCTCGTTGACTCTGGATCCTGAAGTATCCACCCCTAGGCACATCCCCAAAAACAGGGGAAGTTATGGATTAACTGTTCTTTATTTAACAAGGAGTTATCCTAACTCGGATCCTGAAGAATCCACCTCTTATTCAATGTTGGTTGGATAAGGGGAAGTGTTATGAATAGGCCCATTGGGCCAATTGGGTATCCAACCCACTATTGAAAACTATAAATATAAGGGTAGGGGGCTCTTAACCCTCTACACCTATTCTCCCTACTTTTCCCTTCACAACACCCAGTAATTATTTGTTTAAAATGTCTTAAGAATAGTAGTCTTTAATTCCCGACCCGTGAAAGTCAACTAATTTATTAACCTTCGAATAACTTCTGTTAATTTCTCTTCCAGATATGTTCAATAATTACTAGAAAAACACCCTTGAAAATGGCATTGATTTGTCTAGTTATTCTAGAGAGGCAATGAGTCCCACGGTTTGAGGTTTCGGCCGATACCATTAGGTATCGGCCGTATCGTATCGGTATCAGCTGCTGACGAGACCAAAACCGGCCATCGGTATCAGTATAGGCGAAACCGAAGGGTTTCGCACGGTTTCAACCGATACCGGTCGAAACCGGGCAAAACCATTTGGTTTCGTCCTGAAATAGAGGAAGCAGGTGACACCAAACACACAGTGAAGTCCCCATGAGTGAATATGAACATAGCTTTATTTGTATTGATCTTTTTATTCATTTTTTATAATATGTGGTCGTATCTATGCATCACTATTTTTATTGTCATTCTTTTATATTAATAAAATAATGAAGGGCTATCTGGATTACTATATGAATTACAGCTAAAAATTTCGTACGCATTTGTATGTATAAAATACCATATAACTGTATATGTAATATGTCACTGTGTATATATAGTATATACATATTTAAAATACCTCCGAATCCGAAACCGATACCCGAAATGAAACTACCGAAACTGTCGATACAGAAGAAACCGAAACTTGCTTCCAAACCCATCGAAACAGACGATACCGATACCGATACCAAAACCTAAAATTTGAGAAGAGCGATACCGAGACCTAAAACCCTGTCAATGACGTTATTTGGTCCCACCGCTATATACGGACTATGTGACAGCCTGAGTTTGAGCTTGCACGAGTTATACGAAAGTGGTGATCAAAAGAAAGTTGAAACAAAATATAGAAAGACGTGGTCCCAAAGCTACCACATGTTGGTAGCCTAGGGCTAGGAGTCCAGGCAAACGCTCCAACGATAATGAAAGATATTAGAGTTGAAGATATTGCAACATGTAGAAAAGCTACCACTAGCACTTACAATCACAAGTTCTTTGTGATCGGCCGAAGATGACTAAAAGGTTGTAAGCAAAGGAGAAGCATTGCAAACCTACATTTTAACAGTAGATACAGTGAAGTGAACTCAAGTCCAGATGAAAGAGAGAAGCCAAAACACGACAAAGGGTTTCCAATCCATAGAGTAAGATTGTCAGGTCCCGGAATGGCATAAGGAATAATGATGACGGATGAACACCTACGAAAGATCTCGTGACACTTCAGCAACTCATGTCCCAAAGTAGAGGACAATAAGAGAAGATCAGAGGGTACCCAAGCAAAAGGGTTCTCAAGACATATGCATGCACCACCATTAGCAATACCTTAAATTTGCAGGTCCTAATAATCCTCGTTTGACTTTCCCCGACTTCTATTCTCATTTCTACTTAGGGCATGTTCTTTTCGCGAGAATAGGCCAGGGAATAGGGAAAAAGGCACTGTTCACGTACGATTTTCTTTATTCCACGCCTCCATTCTGGCGACTTGTTCTTTTGTAATTTTTGTAGTCACAGGCCAAGTGCTTGCGTGGCGGGGGGTTGGGAATACATGGGCGTGTCAGGAGTCAGCGATTTTGGGTTGGAATGGGCTGGAATCCGTCGAACGATGGGTCCCACGTTGGCGTTCACTCTCTCTCTCCGCTTGTGATCACCCCCGGCCTCGAATCTGCCAAAAGCCCTTCGTCTGCTCTCCCTCTTCTCGCCGCTGCATCAGGCGAAACCCTAAAAATTTGGCTCCTTTTTGTGTGGCTTCGACCCCAAGCTTAGGCCTTTTTTGGGTTGTCGCCGCCGAATGAGTATGGCATCTTCGTCGGTTGTGCCCTAGGCAGCTTCAAGGCGGTGAAGATCTTAACATCTGTTGGATCCGGGCGTCTGAGCTGAGAAAAAGGTAAAGTTGGCGGCCCATTCACTGAAGGTGAAGGTGAGCAGGGAAATCCTTCCCCGCTTGGGCACGAATCATCGGACACACCATCACCGTACACCCCTCAGGCACCCTCGCGAAGTCCTGGGTCAGCTGCTACTAGCAATGCAGCCCCACCAGCTTTTGGTAAAAAGGTAAGACGTAGACCACGGGGGAATGCTTCCAACGATGCATTGCAAGGTGTGTTTGTGGATAAACTCACCGAGGTAGCCGAAGCCTTAAGGATCTCAAACCTACCCTGGACTGTGGAGATTGGAAAGAGTGTCTATTCACACACGGAGTATTCTGGAGAGAAGTTGGATAGGGTGTATAACCACCTTATTGAAATAGATCTTGAGGGGAGGAAGTATGTGGGGATGCCTGAGGTTGCAAGGAATAGGTACATAAAGAAGAAAATGGAGGAATTCGACCGTGAGACTGAGGAAGACGACGATGGGAGTAATATATGAAGCTTGTAATTTCTCAACAACATTTTGTAATATGTATTGCATGCACAATGGGGGGCACGTTGGGGGGATTATTAAATTTGGATTATGTATGTCTGTAATATGTCTACTTGATTTTAGGATGATATTAGGTGGTTGTACGTTGAATGACTGAATGACTGTAGTGCATGGTTGCTTGGGAATATGTGTGTATGTAATTTATATAGCGTCTTGTCCTTATTGTTGAATCTCATTTGTTTTTATTTCCTACTTTGGTTTTCTGGGTGGAAGCATGGATATCATACTTGCTTTTTCTTGCATAATTTCCAGCTTGGGGTTTGGGTCTTTCTTTCAATGCATTTTTTGATCTTTTCCATGCCACTGGGCCTGCAATAAGATTGAATGCCTTTGTGGTTGTGTAGCCTTTGGTATGCTAGCATTTTGGACATGCAATATTGTTAGCTGCATACATTTATATATGCCAGACTAATGTAGGTATGTGACCATATTGGTATGTTATCATTTTGGACATGCTATATTGTGGGTGGGTGGGTATAGTTTTTCAAGTGAATCATGGTGTTTTAATTTTAACCTAAGGTATTTTGTTTGATGAAGCTGATATCTTTTAGCTATTTTTGTATTTATATGAGTATGTTTCTTTTGCTTATGTACATGCTATAAGTTGGGTTTTATTTCATTCTGTACATGCCCTCATTCATCAATCATGGGGGGCCACCAACTGCATTCACTTTGGGTTTATTTCAGTATGTACATGCCGTAAGCTGGGCATGGCTCTGAATTTTGGCATTTAGATACATTGGGTTTTATATCATGCCTGGGATCTATGCAAAGGTGATGCATGCTACAAATATGTTGGATTTATATATATTGGGGGCAAGGAAATATGTTTAACTGAGGCATGCTTGGGTGCATTGCAATATAGAAGCATTATGTCAGGTTTTTTCTCTCCCTATAGCCCAATGAGGCATGCTTGGGTGCTTGCCTGTTGTATCTATCTGATGATGGCATTTTGATATTGCTGGAGAATGGTAGCATATGTTCTAGCCATTTTTGATTTAGTTTTTTGCACTTGCATTGTGCTCTTGCTGGTTTCTTGCTGTATCATACTTTCTGTGCATTCTTGCATATTCTGGGCATTTTGCTATTGATGGTTTCTTGATGTATCATAAATTCAGTAGCATATGGACAATTTGGGTTTTTTTAAAACACTAAGTAGTGACGTTAATGATTTACATTGTTCATATTTGGTTGATGGGTCCTGCCTATTCCCTCTTAGGTATCAAATCAGTAGCATTATCTTTGCCGTATTTTAATCAAGTTGGAACATTTGCATTTGTTTTAATCTCAGCAAATGCTTGGAATTTGTCAGATTTGGGGTTACAAATAATTGGATGCTTTGGTGCTTATTGATGAGTTGGTATGTGCATATGTGCAACTGTTCTACTTTCCTTTCATTTACAGCAGTCAAGATCATTTCACATATACTGAAATATAATCTCAATATTATGAAAAACTGTGCATATGTGCATATGTGCAAATGTGGTATGTGCATATGTGAAAAACTCTACTTTCCTTTCATTTACAGCAGTCAAGATCATTTACAGCAGTCAAGATCTACTTTCCTTTCATGTGGTATGTGCATATGTGCAAATGTTCTACATATTCTCTTGTTATTTTTTACTGTCATCTTTTCTTTCATTCTCTTGTCAAAATATAATCTCAATATTATGAAAAACTGTGGGGATTTCTCCCATTCTGGGATTTCAGCTTTGCTATGTTCCATCTGTGGTCTGTTTTCTTCTTTCATGTAAATATTTATGGAATACATGCAATGCTGTTCATGCTTACTGCCACATCTCTCACACATTGCCAGACCCCTTGTAAATTTGCCTTTGGGCATTGGATTACACATGATATGCTGGAGGAGTTGTTGAGTAAATATTCATATTTCTTGAAATTTTTGGAGTGGTAATTTTTTCCCTAATAGCCCAATGATGAAAGCAATGAATTCGCCCAAAATCCTTGATACTATCCCAATTATTAGGATGGCATGCAGGAAGGTTCCCATAATTCAAACATGGGTGGGGTTTTATTTCATTATTTGCAGCACAGTTGTGTTTCTGATACCATAAGCTTGCCTGAGACTCTTGCATGTTCTTTTGGGGTTTTCATTTCAAATTCTCATGCACGATCTGTTTGGGGTTTTTTTTATGTCTTTTTGTGTTTCAAAATGTCTTCCACATTCACCACATATGTTTTTATGTTTCTTTTGCTTGTGCATAACATTATATTTGCGGGGGTTGTTCATATTCTCTGAAAACATTCAGCCCCTATGCTTTTGCTTGTCCATCACATACTTAATTTTTTTTCTGTCCCTTATGAAGTTTTTTGATCATGCACTTGCTTGATTTTCCTATCTGCTTTTGCCTGTTGTATCTATCTGATGATGGCTTTTTCCTCTTGCTGGAGCATGGTAGCCTATGTTCTAGGGGTTTTTGATTTAGTTTGGAGCACTTGCATTTTGCTCTTGCTGGTTGCTTACTGTATTCTCAGAAAATCTGGGCATTCTTTCAACTGTGGCTGAATTTCATCTGGGTATGCTGGACAATCTTTCATCTGTGGCTTACTTTCAACTGTGTAAGCTGGGCATGCTTGCAGTAAAATCTGGGCATTTTATCATACATTATGGGCCTGCTGATGTACAGGTCAGGGGTGCAAGGTTCAGTCAGTGCTGTTTTTGCTGTTTTTGCTGTTTTTGCTGGGCATTCCTATCTGCTCTTGCTGGTTTTTTTGTTTCTTGTTTTCTCTATTACAACTAAAGTATGGGTTTTTTTTTAAACCACTAAGTAGTTATGATAATGATTTGCCATTTTTCATATTATCTGTAACCATTTGTGTTCTATTAGGGGTTTTTTATATCAAAAATTCTGCAACCTTTTGTGCATATGTGTGACTTTTTCTGTTTCAGTTATGTGCAGTCCAGTTTGACTGTTGCATACCTTTGTGAATGTGAATAAGACTGAAGCACATGACAGATACACAACTGTGCATGCGAATCGGAAATAAAAACCATGTTATATGATTTTCATGTTTATATTATGAAGGGACAACCGCAAGCAACCTAGTTGGGAAGCTGATACATATGCCAACCTGAGGGCTATATAGATTTAAATTTTCCTTCAAATTTATCTGCGACTGGTTATGTATATTAGTTTTGTTTTTTTCTTCACATTTGCCTTGCTCATTTCTGAAAAAGACGGCTACTTTGACATCATGCGATATGTAATTTTCATAGGTACGCCTTTAGCAACCCCTTCTCACTTCATGAAATTGTTTTATTTCTATAATCTCCTTCTCTTTTGTTTATGTGTCTGTATGAAAAGGTCCAAATGAGTGAAGGCTCAAACTCTTCTATTCGCTCCTGCCTTCGGGAAGCGACCCGTGTACCTGCGTTGAAGACGGATGATGCAGACTTCAAGAAATGCCGATGTGGACTGCGTGCACCTAGGAAGACTTCTTGGACACAGTTAAACCCGGGCAGGCGGTTTTGGAGCTGTCCTTCTCGAGGTGCCAAATGTGATTTCTTCGAATGGAAGGATCCCCCTCACAGTGACTGGTCAAAGTTTATTATCCAGCATTTAATGGAAGCAACTGAAAGAGGAGGAATAGGTGATTTATCTGCGAGCGCACAGACGGGGAGGTTGGATGCTATTGACGATCGGTTGGCTATGGTCGTTGGCCAATTAGAGAGAAACAGGCTGACT
Organism: Scilla litardierei; assembly: GCA_030789695.1. Lineage (NCBI taxonomy): Eukaryota > Viridiplantae > Streptophyta > Magnoliopsida > Asparagales > Asparagaceae > Scilla > Scilla litardierei. Next base: position 167,670 of record JAULAV010003703.1, read on the forward strand.
TTAGATAGCTTGCATAAAGATTATAACTCCCTGAAGTTTGTTGTGTATTCCCTCTTAGGGCTATGTTTTATCGGTTTTCTTATGTATAACAATCTTCATTGACTTGGAATGGAATCTTGTTGTAGGGGCGGACTAAAACCCATGATGGTACTTGGTTTTTATTAGAAGCGTTTGTAATTTTTGTACTGTTCACGTATTGGGTTGTATTTTTGCTTACTCTTTCGGCTCATTTTTGTTGAATTAAATGCATGCTTTGCTCATTTGGCAACTGTTAATCCTCAGCTTTTGTTTTCATTTGTCAACTTTTTGATGTTTACGCATTTGGGCTACCGTGTGGTTTTATTTCAAAATGTTATACACAGTTGTGTATCTGTTGCTGTTGACTACATGCGACTGCGGGGGGTTTTATGTAATAAGTTAAATAAATTTTTCGAACATTATTGCTGTTTCAGGCCTGAGACGAATAGGGGTTTATAGTCAATTTGTGTTTCATAGTACAGTAACTATGGATGTTGAATGCCTGAGACGCACAATGGGGTTTTACAGTACAGTAACTATTGCTGTAGCGTTTCCATGTTTGATCCGCAATGGGGTTTTTTTACCTTTGTATTCATTTTTATTTCATTTTACATTTTATACCTATCATGGTTGGGGGTTACCATTACCCTATACTCACCATATAACCCCACACTCCAACTTTCCCACTTTCTCATTCCAACTCCCCACAAGCCAAAAGAACACAAAACTAGAAAGTGGACCACACTCTCTATTCCCAACCCCTCATTCCATACTCTATTCCACCCAAAAGAACACATAACTACATTTTCTCTCTCCTAGGAATACATCAATTCCTCATATTCCAAATTTCCTATTCCAGGAAAAGAACAGGCCCTTATTAGAATACAGGCCAGCACAAGTACAGAAAAAGGATCAGACCAGTACTTCTTACCGACAAATCGAGCACTGCATCATCTCCCAAATTTTAGTAATATCTACATAATTTTATCAAATACATCCAACTTTCTCAAAATTTCGAAAATAACTATTGCAAAAACAAACAAATATTTAAACTGAACGATGCAGAATTTCAAGCAAACCCAAATTTTAAACCCTGCACTTTATCCATTCAGCGAGCAAAACACCATCTTTAAAGTAACACATAGGTCGTGCGTTGTGCTCACATTCAAAACCTCAAGACGATAAAAGGACTAGCTTTTAGGGTTTAAGGGAGAAGCCCTACAGGCGGTGTAATTTTGGGGGGAATAAAGAGAAAGTGCTTACGAGAACTCGATTCCGGTCCGCGTGGCTGGAGACGTGAACGGGAGCGCGGTCTTCAACGGGTTGATGGAGGAGAATCCGTAGGCCCGATGGCGCTTCCGACGCCATGAGAGGGAAAGAGTAAGAGCGAGATCTTCTTCGTTATTTGAGAAAATTGGCCGGCCGCCGGAGAGATGATGGTTAGGTCTCCAGCGGGCGACGAGGAAATGACAATGGGCTGTTTGGTTTAAGATGCCACGGACGTCGAAGGAAAGAACGATAAGGGCATGTTCTTTTCCTGAAATACGGAATTTGGAATAAGGGGAATTGATGTATTTCTAAGAGAGAGAAAATGTAGTTATGTGTTGTTTTGGGTGGAATAGAGTATGGAATGAAGGGTTGGGAATAGAGAGTGGGGTCCACTTTCTAGTTTTGTGTTCTTTCGGCTTGTGAGGAGTTGGAATGAGAAAGTGGGAAAGTTGGAGTGTGGGGTTATATGGTGAGTATAGGGTAATGGTAAACCCCCTATCAATATAGGTATAAAATGTAAAATGAAATAAAAATGAATATGGATGTAAAAACCCCCCATTGATTATCAATCATGGAAACGCTACAGAGTAGCAAATGTGCGTGACAGAATGAAATTTTTGGTCGGTCCGTTTCAGGCATTCAATATAAATAGTTACTGTAATGTGAAAGACAAACGGAAATAAAAACCCATCTTCGTCTCAGGCACGGAACAACAATAATGGTCCAATAATTTGTGTCGCTTATTACAAAAAACGCCGGCAGTCTCAGATATTCAACAGGTATAAATTCACAACTGTGAATCTCATGATGAAATAACACCACACGGCAGCCCAACAGCAACGACATCAACAAATCGACAAATGATATTAACCCATGAGGAATTACAGTTGCCAACTGATCCAAGCATGCATATAATTAAAAAAAACAGGCTGTAACATTACGCCAAAACAACCCCCAATACAAGGATATTACAAAAATTCCAAAAGATACATAAAAACACAAGTTCAAACAAGGATTTTAGTCCGACCATACAACATGATCCCCTTCCAAGTCAATGAAGATTGTTATACATAAGAAAACTGATAAAACATAGGCCTAAGAGGGAATACAGAACAAACTTCAGGGAGTTATAATCTTTATGCACCCTATCTAAGGTCAGCCTGTATGTCTCTAATTGGCCAACGACCATAGCCAACCGATCGTCTATAGAATCCAACCTCCTCCCTGTCTGTGCGCACGCAGATATATCACCTGTTCCCCCTCTTTCAGCTGCTTCCATTAAATGCAGGATAATAAACTTTGACCAGTCACTGTGAGGGGGGTCCTTCCATACGAAGAACTCACATATGGGACAGCTCCAAAACCTCCTGCCCGGGTTTAATTGGGTCCATGAAGTCTTCCGAGGTACACGCAGACCACAGCGGCATCTCTTGAAGTCTGAATCATCCGTCTCCAAAGCAGGTACCCGGGTCACTTCCCGAAGGCGGGAGCGAATAGACGTGGATGAGCCTTCACTCATTTAGACCTGGTCAGACATAGAAATAACCAAAATAGAAGGTATGAGATGATCATAGAAACTGAACAATTTAATGAAGTGAGAACGGGATGAGGAAGGCATACCTATGAAAAGTACATATCGCATTATGTCAACGTACCCGTCTTTTGCAGAAACGAGCAAGGCAAATGAGAAGAAAAAAACAAAAATAATATACAAAACCAATCGCCTATAAATTAGATGTAAAATTTAAAATTATATAGCCCTCAGGTTGCCATATGTATCAGCTACCCAACTAGGTTGCTTGCGGTTGTCCCTTAATAATATAAACATGATAAGCAAATAACATGTGTTTTATTCCCGATTCGCATGCACATTTGTGTATCTGTCATGAAATTCAGTCGTAGTCACATGGGCAAAGCTATGCAACAGTCACAGTCACATGCATAAAATTACAGCCTTCAGAAATGTATTTGGGATGTGATTGAAACATCAGAAGTCTCCCATAAGAACAGAAAAATTCACAGATTACACAAATGACAGTAATTAAGAAGTCTCACATATCAATAGTCCCAGATTGTACTTCATGCATGCCCAACATACACAGATGATAGTAACCCAAAGATGAAAGCATGACAAGCAAAGGCAATCATGTCAGTAATGCCCAAAAAACTGGAAATTCCCAGCTGAAAGACATGACAAAATATTTTTCTCATCCATTGGCATGTTGTGACTGATAAAACATGTGTCTAACAATATTTGTGATGAAAAGATGCCACCAAAAAACCTGGATGTTCACCTATAAACAACAACAAGTGTCCACACAACAAATTCCATGTAGGGGTATCAATAGGTCACCAACAACAACAACTACACCGTGAAAACCAAGTATGAAATTGGAAACTTGCTTATGTGCATCATGATAAGTGCATCAGCCTGCAGCTTATTCATTCGCATGCAGAAATTGGAAACTTGCTTATGTGCAATGCAGTAAAAACAGAAAGGAAACTGATGTTAGAACAAGGACCCAACTCAGGTGTCTATCATAGGATTAGCCTTAAAAAACACAGTCAATCCCCCCTACATCATATGCTACCATGCTCCAGCTGATTGTGATATCGATACAACAAGCAAAAAAAAATGTTTGCAGATCCGACATGATAAATGTGTGCAGATCCATCATAGAATATATGTGCTATGTGCTGATTGTGATATATGTTTGCAGCTCCATGGTAACTGACTCTAAAAACTGCATGAGAATTTTAGTCACAGGTCAAGAGTAAAGTGGGTGAAGGGCAAGAGTAAAACAGATACACAACAGGAAATATGGGAATTTGGGCATGACAGATAAACATGAAATATGTGCTGTTGTGCTGTTGTGTCCCTTGCTATGCGGTGATACAAAACTAGGTATGGGGTGATACAAAACTAAATTGTAAAACAGGCACCCAGATACACAACAGCACATAGTAAAACAGATACACAACAGATACACAACAGCACATAGCACATACAAAACTAGGTATGTGGTGATACAAAACAGATACACAACAGATACACAACAGATACACAATTCAAAATGTGGTGATACAACAGCACATAGTAAAACAGATACACAACAGATACACAACAACACCCAGATACACAACAGCACATAATATGAATAAAACAGAATTTGATGTGGACACATATGGGCTGCTCAATATGAAAACAGATAAACATGACATCATCCGAGTTATATTCATAACCAAACTTGGTGAAGGTCAAGAGTAAAACAGATACACAATTTAAGTCACAGGTCCACCATAATGTGCATGAGAATTTGACAGATACACATATGTGCTGCTCAATATGAAATAAAACCCAACCCATGTTTCTATTATTGGAACCTTCCTGCATGCCTTACTCATAATTGGGTTAGTATCAATGAATTAGGGAGAAATCATGTGTGTCATCATTGGGCTTTTAAAGGAAAAATTTCAAATACAAAAAATATCCCAAGTTATAGCATGTCCCAAAAATATGAAAAAAAAATTTCAACTCCTGAATTACACCCAAAGTGAAAGCAGCTGGAGGCCCCCCTTTATTGATGAATGAGGGCAATGACAGTATGAAATTAAACCCAACCACAAGCCAATATGTTCATATACTACATGGTGAAAATGTTCAAACACTACAAGCAAGTGCAGAATGAGGGCAAGTACAGAATGAGGGCAAATACTACATGTTCAAAATGATAACAAACCAATATGTTCAAATACCAACATGAGTATGGCTTATATTAATGTATGCACATAACAAGAGCAAAAACCAAACCACAAGATGGAAAATAGCAAATAAATCAAGTTGCATTCACCCAAACCACAAGCTGGAAAAGATTAAAAAAATATTTAGATCCAAAAAATGGCATTCACCCAACCCACATGTCTGGCATCTATGAATGTATTGCAGGCCCAGGGGCATGGATAAAATCAAAAGATCAAAATAATGCATTGACATAAATACACAAACCACAAGCATGAAATAATGCAAGAAAAACCAAGTATGAAATTCATGCTTCCACCGTGAAAACCATAGTAGGAAATATAAACAAATGAGACACAAAAATGCAAGGACAAGACGCTATATAAATTACATACCCACATATTCCCAAGCAACCAAGCACTACAGTCAGTCAGTCATTCAGACATTCAACGTACAGCCACCTAATAGCAGCCTAAAATCACGTAGTCATATTACAGACATACATAATCCATATTTAATAATCCCCGCAATGTGCCCCCCCATTGTGCATGCAAGACATATTACAAAATGTTGTTCAGAAATTACAAGCTTCATATATTACTCCCATCGTCGTCTTCCTCATCCTCACGGTCGAACTCCTCCATTTTCTTCTTTATGTACCTATTCCTTGCAACCTCAGGCATCCCCACATACTTTCTCCCCTCAAGATCTACTTCAATAAGGTGGCAATACACCCTATCCAACTTCTCTCCAGGATACTCCGTGTGTGAATAGACACTCTTACCAATCTCCACAGTCCAGGGTAGGTTTGAGATCCTCAAGGCTTCGGCTACCTCGGTGAGTTTCTCCAGAAACACACCTTGCAATGCATCGTTGGTAGCATTCCCCCGTGGTCTACGTCTTACCTTTTTAACAGAAGGTGGCGGGGCTGCATTGCTAGTAGCCGCTGACCCAGGACTTCGCGAGGGTGCCTGCGGGGTGTACGGTGATGGTGTGTCATATGATTCATGATCGCTCCGGGACGTAACCCTAAAGAACGGTTGTAGTTTTACCGCAAGTGCACGGTGTAGCAGCGAGCGGGATATCGAACACAGGGAGGACGAATGACCGTGCTTGTTCCAATCAACCTGGCTATTTTAGAAGAAAGATTTGCCTTTGGCGATCCTGTCACAATCGTCAGACAAAGTGGAAATATCAAATCAAATAAAGAACGTCTAGGGAATGGGGAATCCCCGCTACTCACCGTATTTCATGAATGTGGTTCATCGGTATCGAAATCGCTAGATTAAGATTTTGAATGAACTAGTTGCAACTGAATGTAGAACCAAGCTCACGCTCTCGCGCTGTTGCCGGTCTATAGCTATCCTAGGTTCGGGTCCAATCTCTTGCAAACCCTAGCCTAGGGAAGCTAGCATTAGGATCAACATCATCGTCCAATCGCGCACCGAGCCCAATCTCTTGCAAACTCGGTCCACAACCTAGGTTGGGATAGTTCCTACCCGCCCAATCTCTTGCAAACGGGTATTGGCACGGAATTGGAACCAGAAACCCTAGTATCGGTCCAATCTCTTGCAAACCGATACTACGGAAATTCGACTCCAACCCAATTCGGATTTCTAGGGTTTCCTATCGAATTGGGATCCAATCTCTTGCAAATCCCAATCGATGTGAATACCTAGCCATCCGTAGTAAATTGATCCCAATCTAATCTCTAATAGCAATTCTAGCAAAATTCCTACCAATTCATCACAATTATGAAACAGGGCTTGTAGGGTTCATCCCCACGCCCCAAGACGTGGCGACTACTCACAATCCATAGCAAGATCGCAAAAATAATCAATGAAATAAGCAATAGAATTCATCACAATATTGAGATATGCAATAAAAATAGAATTTTTAGAGAAGAGAAAAGCAAACCAAAGGAGTTCTTCAATTAATCCAACAAAAATCAAACTTTGCCTCCTCTCCAATCTCAAGAATAAAACTAAAAACAAATCTAAAAGGCTGCAAAAAATCTAAGGAGAAGCTCTCCAAAACTAGGGTAAAAACAGGGGTTAAATAGCCCCCAAAATCGTCCAAAAACTGTGACCAAAATACCCCTGCGCAGCCTGTTTTCCGCAATTTTCGCTACAGGCAGCGCGTCGCACTCGGCCGAGTGACAAAAGTAGCTCGGCCGAGTGAGAAACCCTGTAATTTTCCAGTAAGTCGGGGCCTTCAGGGGTCTCTACTTCGGGGGCGGCTCGGCCGAGTGAGTTGTCTTCACTCGGCCGATGGCTTCTTGATACTCGGGCGGACGGGATAATCCACTCGGCCGAGTGGGTCTTCTGAAGCTCAGGCAGCCGAAAAACAGTAACTTGGAGATTTTTGGAGGGCTTCGTCTGGGCGCCACTCGGGCGGACGAGATGTCGTCACTCGGCCGATATGGTCTCCGTCACTCGGCTGAGTGCACATAGAAATCGTGTCTGAACTGGTCGGCCGAGCGGTGTCTCGCTGGTCGGCTGAGTGGCTCCTCCACTCGGCCGAGTGGGACACAAAACATGCCCAATCTGCTTATTTTGGCCTCCTCGTCGCTCCTGCGACGTCCGTTCTTCTTCCGCTCCTCTCTAACAGCAAAATACCCCTCGGGGAGGTCGTCGGTGACCGTCTAGAGTAAGCGCATCTCGAGATCACTCCAAATCGCGCCAAATCACCTGAAATGCGACAAAAACAACAAATCGTGACAAGCATCGCAATATCGTCGATATATCGTGAAAAACATGATTTGGGCGATCTAAATGGCATGCAAAAATGCGGGAAAAAGGTGTAAAATAAGGAGTGATCAAAATCCCCCAAGCTTGCCTCTTACTCGTCCTCGAGGAAGATAAGTAAAAGGCGAACCCGGTGGAATTGGAAGACGAAAACGGCGAAAAATGAAAAATGAAAAAAAACGGAGAAGAATGGAAAACGAAATGAAAATAAAGAAGAGAGAAAGAAGTGAAGAGGTAAGCTACTAGATCATTTTCTCAGGACGGGGGTTTCACGTACTCAAATAGCATGCACCGAATGAAAAACACATGTCAAAAGATTTTATTTTGATATCATAGTATAATAGTGCAAATAGAAATGGAAAACCCACGAACAACGATATAATCATGAAAAAACGGAATAATTTTAAAATTAACATCGTCTGAATCATTTAAAGCGGTATACAAATCACAGATCACACACTTTTCAATTGAACGCTTTCTATCAGGAGTATAAGAGTATCACACTATAGAATAGAGAGAATAGAAAAGTATGGATTTCATGAAATGAGTGCTAGGCTTAGATTTCTGGATTTCGTAAAACTAAAAATAATCTCACCGAGTATAGAATATTACTTAGCCTAGGTTGTCGTGCAACGTCAAGTAGTCACTCTCTCACACATCAATGGATCCCCTCCCCCAAGCTTATCTATAAGCGTGGTGACATAAAAAATATTCACATCCCCATTTTTATATAGCTCCAAAAGCAATGAAAAGAAAGAAGAAAGAAAGAAAGTGAGATGGGATCTTTTATTGAGGATTTTTCCTCTTTTTCTCTCTTTTTTCTCTCTTTTTTTTCCAAGCAATATAGCATATATACACAACGATCCCAACTCGAAGAGAGATAATGATGTACAAGGATGTTTTTCTCTCTTTTTTTAGAGAATAAGAGATTTGGAGCTAGGAATTAGTAGCGGGGGAAATGCCATATAATAGAATCGCTAAGGGGAGATTCACCAATGATTTTAAAAGTAGAGAAATGATGTTCAAGATTTGTGGAGAAAGAAATAGATATAACTCTCGGTTCACTCTATAAGACATGCACGACAACTTCAGCAGGGTAATCTAATCTACTCAGTTTCGATCACAAAAAAGTTAACTAATCCAGATTTATCATAGCTAACATCATTCAATCATCCTGAAATGAAGTGTACAATTCATGCATATAGAAGTGATATAGGAAAAAGAAATCAGTACTCCGGATATAAGCATTCAATGCGTGAATCTTGGTGTGTTTTCTGTGATAGCATACATATGAATATTCAGACTCAGCTAATAATAGAATTTCATCCATTTTCATGTGGCAAAAGTGTGGGTTACTATCCCTAGATGCAAAGCAAGTCATAGCATATGATATCAGAAATAAAGTCTAAGACATGACAAATAGAGCATGCATATAGAGTAAGCTAAATCCAACGTCATCATCATCACAGAAAAATCATCTCTAGCATGAGATGAAAAAGAAGGAAATAAAGATAAAGGGAAAATAGAACTATTTACAATGCGGCACACAGAAAAATAAGAAAAACGTGATGCATGATAAAATAAAAGAAAAATGATGAAAAATAAGTGCAAAAGCGGAGAGTGGCGTGAAAAAAAAACTAAAAATAAAGGTGGCAAATCGAAAAAGAACGTGAGAACTCACTCCCCCAGGCTAAATGGCACAGTGTCCTCAATGTGCAAAGTGTGGCACACCGAGAGACAAGAAATGTGAGGGGCAAGTGAGGGTGCATGCATGGGAAAAAAAAGGAAAATAAAAGGATAAAAATAAAGAAATGAAAAATATGATGCGGACATGATGCATGCAAAGATAGGAGTGATACAGATATAAAGGTGGCACCAAAAACTCTCCCTCTCTCCCAAAAAGATATATAAAGATACGGCAAAATGAGAATCCCAAAATAAGTGAGGGGAGGGGGTGGACAAAAATGCAACAGGACCAAGCAGAAACGGGCAGCACAACGGCCAAAAAGAATCGATGGCATCAAGGGTGCCTAGGAAGGTGGTGCTGCACCGTCTCCGTCCTGAGGCGGAAGTGGTGGTGGCGGTTGGACAGGCCGCTGAGCGGGTGTGGGTGTGGAAGTGGTAGCAGGTCCAGTGTGTGTGGAAGTGTGGGCGGGAACCTGCTGGGTGGGTGGGGGTACGCGCGGGAGACGCTCCAGAACCTGGGTAAGACAGTAGTGAATCTGCGGGAGCAGCTCGAAGCGGCCAGCCATCGCAGAGACGGTGGAGGACAGGGTCCTAAGGTCGCCTCTGAGGCCACTCACCGCCCCCTCTAGAGCACGAATGCTCTGAAGTACAGTGTCAGGGGGAGGTGGTGCAGAGGGACGCACCGGGCGGGGCTGTGCAGGGCGTGGCTGGCGTACTCGGGACGCGTTTGTGACTGGCTCAGCGGGGAAGGGTACAAAAGGTGCTGCGCTCGCAAATGTGGGCCTGGCCTCAGTGCGAGGCCGTGGCACAGACTGGTGAGAAGTGGAGGCAGCAGCAGCGAAAGAAGAGTGCAAAAGTGGCAGCGAGGCGGCCGGAGAGGTCGGTGGCACAGAAGTGTGGACAGACGCCACGACACTCTCGGAAAATACAGCAGGGGTGGAGACAGAGGTGACTACCGCTGGGGTGGAAGTGTGTGGTCCAAAAGGTGCAACCCCAGCGGAGATCATGCTAGCCATGGTCTCCACGACCGCGGAAAACGAGGGCTCTCCACTCTCAACAAAGGTAGGCGGGCGCTCGGGGAGTGCGGAGCAAAGAGGCTCGACGGACAGAGGGCCGGTGGTGGTGGGAGTGGTGGTGACAGCCTCAGAAGCAGTGTAGGTGGGCTCAGCTAAGGTACTCCTGACACTGATAGAAGTGGGGACAGAGGTGTCAGGAGCAGCGGAAACATCAGGTATAGGCTGAGGGGCCACTGGGTCAACATGCTCGGCAGCAGGCTCGGCAGGGGCAACAGGGTCTACAGGGGCAGCGTGGGCCTACTCGGCCTCCTCGACCTCGAGCACGTAAGCAGCGGGGATGAGAACATCCATCGCAGGGAGCCAGTCGACGTGGGCTGGTGCAATCTGAGTCCGAGCTGGGCTCGGAAGAATCATGTAATCGGCCCCGTAAGGGCCGTGCAACCAGACCCAGTGACGCTCACCGTGCGGACGAAGCATCTTCATCCGGGCCATAACATCAATCGACAAAGAAGTGGGGCCCGATACTCGCCGCAGGTTGTCGGGGAAGTCCTCGCCGGTCATAAGAGCAAGCAAGGTGATCAGGCCGCCGCAGCATATCGGTGAGCGAGCGCCCACCGATACGATGATGCGGTCTAAAAACCATGCCGCGATATCGATCACGACGGCGGGGACAAGCTCATCGCCATCCCTAGATAGAGCTCTGGGACGTGTCATCGCGTAGAGCATGTAGAGCTCTGGCGTAGACATCGTGCCCGGCTCATATCTGGCCAAAAAGGTCGTCGCCATAAGGCGCTGAGCAATACGTAGGCAGGGATGGACAATGGCCGAGGCCTTGGCCCTACTAGGGTCAAAGGCGGCGTGAAGACCCGTAATCCGGGCCCAGAAGGCACCGGCGTCAAAGGAAGGTGGGGGTATATGGGTGGGGCCGTAACCGCGATCGGCACCGGGGACAGCGGGCCACGAGAAAAACGCTCTCATCATATCGAGAGTGACCTGGCACTCCCGGTCCATGAACCGGAACGAGCATCCCTCGTCGGTCCGGGCGATCGAACTAAGAATCTCAAGTGTCGGGCGGGTGAACGTGTCCGCCGACACCTGGAAGAAATCTCGCCAGCCCACGTTGTCGTACAACGTGAGCATCCCCTCTAGTACCCCCAGGCGTCCTAGGTCAGCGAGGTGTGCAAACCTGGAGGGTACGATCGAGCGCTGGGAGATACGCTCGAAGACGGCGCGGTGTGCGTCGTCTCGGAACGTAATCCCGAGCGGCCCGACCAGTGGAGCCGGTGGTGGTGGCTGTGGAGCGGCAGGGAGAGGCTGTGCGGGCTGTGCGGGCGCTGCAGGCTGTGCGGGGTGTGCGGGGCCTGCAGGCTGTGCTGGGTGGATGGGGTGTGTGGGAGAAGGCGGAGGAGAGTCCTCCAACTCGTAGGAGGGGCCGGCGTCATCCGACCGCTTCCGCTTGGCGGAAGCTCTCCTCGACCGCGGCCGTGTCCGGGGCGGCATATCGGCCCCGAGCGCGCGCCGAAAAGGTGTAAAAAGTGCGGCGTGTGCAAAATAATGGAAAGAGTGTATCCCGACACGCCGCGAATGCTAAGCAGTGGAAGAGTACGAAGATAGCGCCTCCGCGAAGTCCAAATCAGTCCGTAGGAGCTCCCCTGGGCTCCCCTAAGCTCCCAAAAGCAACCTGCGCATGAAATGGAGATATCATCTGGTAATATTCAAATGTATGGAGCATTAGGGGTATAACAGATAAATATAGAAATTAATTTGGGTTTAGGGGTCGTTTAACACATGGATCCTCGAAAAATACACAAAAAGAGGCGAAAAAGGTGAAATAGGGGGTACCGGAGGCGATCGGAGCGACGGCCGCCGGCGGCGACTCGGGCGAGGCGCCGGCGTGTGCTCGGCCGGTGGTGGCGGACCGAGCGGCGGCGCGAGGTGGCTGGTCGGGCGAGTAGGGGCGTGAGCGAGGGGAATCGGGCGAGGGGAGCTGAAGAGTCGGGGCGCGATTGGGTTTTGCGTTTCGAAAATCGCGCCCCCCCCCCCTCGGCCCTTATATAATAAAAGTTACGACTCGGCCGAGTGACTGGGTCACTCGGCCGAGCGAGATCAATAGAAATTTCTTCTCGCTTACGCTTCGGCCGAGTGGCTTTGCCAGCCTCGGCCGAGTGGAGTAAGTCCATTCGGCCGAGTGGCTCAAGCTACTCGGCAAGACTCGCCCTAGGAGGGTATCCGTTTTACTCGGCCGAGTGGCAATATATACTCGGCCGAGTAGCAGTTATATTGAAATCAGGAAAATAAACAGAGAGTTGGGTACAGCAGACTTCCCTCGTTCGTGAGCGGCTCGGCCGGACGAACTTCTGTACTCGGCCGAGTGACTAGTATACTCGGCCGAGTGAGCCTTAATTTCTGCTGTTTGTCTTCGTTTGGGCTCTAAACTCCGTCTTTCTTCCTCCAGTCGATTCCATCTTCCTCCTAAGCGTCGAGCGCCTTCCTAGGGCGCTCCTCGTCGTCTCGTTCCTACTCCTCATGATGGATTTACCTATCTCCTCTCCTGTCAAGAAAAATAGGACCCGTTATCACGAAATTTTTGGGCGAACGACTCGAAACACTAAAAATTTCTAAAACAAAAATAAAGAAAAAGTGAAAATAAAGCAATAACCGTCGGGTTGCCTCCCGACAAGCGCTCGTTTAAGGTCGTGAGCTCGACCCCCTATGATTTTCAATTAATGCGGGATGTTTGGTGCATATGAAATGCACCCATCGAACTTTCCGGGGAGCACGCTTGGATTTGGAAGTTGCGGCGTGTTCTCCCTCGGTGGTCTCCCGTCTCGAATAGTGTTGGGGGGAGGCTCCCCCAAGCTAGCGTTTGCTCCGGTCAACGGCTTCACCGGTGATGCCGATTTCCGTACCGGAGGAGCTTTCTTCAGAGACTTTGATTTCGAGAGCTTGCAGAGCTCTCGAATCCTTGCGACATCAGCGTCGCCTTCATCATTCTCGGCGGAGAAGTCGGGGGAATCATCTTTCTTCTCATCTTGGCCTAAATCCGGGCCTTCCTCGAAATCCTCATCGAATAGAGCGCCGATTGAGTGGGGGATCGCCTCTTCTATTACCTCATCAAGGAGGTATGAAAGATCATCCGGCCGTCCCTTAAGTAGATATATTCTATTGATTTCTCCCGTTGGGACTCCCTCGGAATAATGCTTGAGTCTCTGACCATTTACCTTGAACGAGGCCCCGTCTTTGCTTTCCAACTCGAAGGCCCCTCCCGGTTGTATGTTCTTAATGGTGAAAGGTCCGGACCAACGTGACCTCAACTTTCCGGGGAATAGTCGGAGCCGGGAATTATAGAGTAAGACCTTGTCTCCCACCTTGAAGTCTGTGACGGTTATGCGGGCATCGTGGAGAATCTTGGTCCTTTCCTTGTAAATTCTCGAGCTCTCATAGGCGTCTCTCCTTATTTCATCAAGCTCGTTGATGTCCAAGAGTCGCCTCACCGCCGCACTCTTGTAGTCGTAGTTAAAGGTCTTGATGGCCCAATATGCGCGGTGTTCCAACTCTACCGGCAAGTGGCAAGCCTTCCCATAAACTAGTCGGAACGGTGTGGTACCGATGGGAGTGCGAAAGGCCGTGCGATATGCCCATAGAGCATCGTTTAGCTTCATTGACCAATCCTTTCTAGATCGATCCACGGTTTTCTCGTGAATTTGCTTGATCTCTCTATTTGAGACTTCCACTTGGCCGCTTGTCTGGGGGTGATAGGCCATGCCAACTCTATGGTTTACTCCGTACTTCTTTAGCATGGCTTCAAACTTGTTCTCTATGAAGTGGCTTCCCCCGTCGCTTATCAAGGTACGAGGCACTCCGAAGCGCGGGAAGATATTTTGCTTGAAGAACTTGGAGACGACCCTTGCATCATTAGTAGGGGTGGCGATTGCTTCCACCCATTTGGAGACATAGTCGACGGCCAATAGGATGTATTTGTTGCCATTGCTCGACGGAAATGGTCCCATGAATTCTACTCCCCAACAATCAAAAAGCTCAATTTCTTGGATGGGCCTCATTGGCATCTCATTGCGCTTGGAGATATTTCCGGTCCGTTGGCATCTATCGCACCCCTTTACAAAGTTGTGGGTGTCTTTAAACATTGTCGGCCAGAAGAACCCGCTCTGCAAAATCTTAGCGGTGGTTTTAGAGGCGGCATGATGTCCTCCACATGGTAGACCATGGCAATGCAAAATGATGGATGTCGCCTCCTATTTAGAAACACACCTCCGAATGACGCTATCCTTGCATATCTTGAAGAGGTATGGATCTTCCCAGAAATAGCTACGGACTTCATGAAGAAATCTCCTCTTTTGATGCGTGGGCATCCCATGCGGTTTAATTCCGCAAGCCAAGTAATTGACGAAGTCCGCGTACCAAGGAACTTCTCCGGTCCTTATGGAGTATAGCCTCTCGTCCACGAATGTGTCGTCGATAGGCAAACTTTCGTCCTCCTTGTCGCGAATGAGCCTAGATAAATGATCCGCTACGACATTGTCCGTACCCTTTTTGTCTCTGATCTCTAAGTCGAATTCTTGCAACAAGAGTATCCACCTAATCAACCGGGGCTTGGCCTCCTTCTTGTTTAAAAGATACTTCAATGCCGCATGGTCGGTGTGGACAATAACCTTGGATCCAAGGAGGTAAGAGCGAAACTTCTCTATGGAATAGACGACCGCTAGAAGCTCTTTCTCGGTAGTTGTGTAATTTTTCTGCGCGTCATCCAATGTCTTGCTCGCATAGTATATCGCATGAAGCTTCTTATCTTTTCTTTGTCCCAACACCGCTCCAATGGCTTGGTCGCTAGCATCACACATTAGCTCAAAAGGGAGGCTCCAATCCGGTGGTTGTATGATGGGCGCGGAGACTAGTGCTTCCTTCAAGGCGTTGAAGGCTTGTAAGCATTCTCCTGAAAAAATAAAAGGAATATCTTTAGCGAGCAAATAAGTAAGTGGTCGGGCAATCGAGGCGAAATCCTTTATGAAGCGGCGGTAAAACCCCGCGTGACCAAGGAAGCCTCTAATGCCCTTGACATTAATAGGAGGAGGGAGTTTCTCGATTACCTCAATCTTTGCTCAATTCCTCTCGAGGAGACAAGGTGTCCGAGAACTATACCTTCCGTGACCATGAAGTGACACTTCTCCCAATTGAGAGTGAGATTGTTTTGTTGGCACCTTTTTAGGACTTTAGTAAGATTTTCCAAACAAGAGTCAAACTCACTTCCATAAACCGAAAAGTCATCCATAAAAACTTCCATAATATTTTCAAAGTAATCGGAGAATATGGACGTCATACACCTCTGAAAGGTGGCGGGAGCATTACAAAGGCCAAACGGCATCCTACGGTAGGCATAGGTGCCATAGGGACAAGTGAAAGTTGTCTTCTCTTGGTCATCTTCATGCAAAGGGATTTGGAAGAATCCCGAATACCCATCTAGATAGCAAAAGTATTTATGTTTTGCAAGTCGTTCAAGCATTTGATCAATGAAGGGCAATGGGTAATGGTCCTTTCGGGTAGCTTTATTGAGTTTCCTATAGTCAATGCACATTCGCCATCCCGTGACGGTGCGCGTAGATATGGGCTCACCTTTTTCATTTTTTATGACAGTCATCCCCCCTTTCTTGGGGACGACGTGAACGGGGCTAACCCATCTACTATCTGAGATAGGATAAATTATACCTGCTTCTAGCAATTTTAGGATTTCCTTTTTAACCACCTCCTTCATGTTCGGGTTTAACCGCCTTTGAGGCTCTATGGAGGTGGCGTCGGTATCCTCCAAATGGATCCTATGCGTGCAAAGCCTAGGGCTTATCCCTTTTAGATCGGAGATAGTGTATCCCAAGACATCTTTGTGGCTCCTAAGAACATCTAGGAGTTTTTCAAGTTGGTCTAGCATGAGGTGGGAGTTTACTATCACCGGGAAAGTTAATTTGTTACCCAAAAAGGCGTACCTTAGATTCGGAGGTAATTGTTTAAGTTCTACCTGAAGAGGTGCCGCTCCTTCTACTTCATCAGCTTGCATGAGTTCGGCTTCTTCCTTGTCAGCTGGGTCTAGCTCGTGTTCAGGTGGCGTGCTCTCTTGTGAAGAGTCACACTCACTACTTAGTGAGAACAATGCATCGAAATAGGCGTGCTCCGATTCTGTGCTAGCATCGTCAGAGTTTTCAATCGGCTCCGGTTCGTTCCTGGAATCAAGAAACACATCAGACGATTCATAGAAGCAAGAGTAAGTGTCATGGGGTGTAACTCCCTAAACGTTGGTTTGCTCTGAAGATCCTTCCGAAGTATAGTGATCCTCGACACTTGTTCCACCTTCTTCGAAATATAATTTGTCGTCGATCACGTCAACTCTGACATTGCCCCCGATAGTCCCCTCCGGGGAGATCTGGTCCATCACGAAGCTAGCAAACAGCTGTTCGTCGGGGTCCTTGACATCGATAGCGAAAGCTCCGGTAGCGTGGACCTCGTCGACAAGCTCCTTAAGGAGGTCTGTGAAGGAGTCATAATCTTCCTGACTGAGTCCTATTGTTGACATTGCATCCTCCATTCTTCCTGCAAAGACCTTATGCAAAATACAGGGAGAATGTGCGAATGGAAGAAAGTATAGAAATAGAGAAAGAAGAAGTAACCGGGTGGTCGATGACGAACACCGTCAAAATGCCCTCCCCGGCAACGGCGCCAAAAACTTGATCGCTCCGGGACGTAACCCTAAAGAACGGTTGTAGTTTTACCGCAAGTGCACGGTGTAGCAGCGAGCGGGATATCGAACACAGGGAGGACGAATGACCGTGCTTGTTCCAATCAACCTGGCTATTTTAGAAGAAAGATTTGCCTTTGGCGATCCTGTCACAATCGTCAGACAAAGTGTGGAAATATCAAATCAAATAAAGAACGTCTAGGGAATGGGGAATCCCCGCTACTCACCGTATTTCATGAATGTGGTTCATCGGTATCGAAATCGCTAGATTAAGATTTTGAATGAACTAGTTGCAACTGAATGTAGAACCAAGCTCACGCTCTCGCGCTGTTGCCGGTCTATAGCTATCCTAGGTTCGGGTCCAATCTCTTGCAAACCCTAGCCTAGGGAAGCTAGCATTAGGATCAACATCATCGTCCAATCGCGCACCGAGCCCAATCTCTTGCAAACTCGGTCCACAACCTAGGTTGGGATAGTTCCTACCCGCCCAATCTCTTGCAAACGGGTATTGGCACGGAATTGGAACCAGAAACCCTAGTATCGGTCCAATCTCTTGCAAACCGATACTACGGAAATTCGACTCCAACCCAATTCGGATTTCTAGGGTTTCCTATCGAATTGGGATCCAATCTCTTGCAAATCCCAATCGATGTGAATACCTAGCCATCCGTAGTAAATTGATCCCAATCTAATCTCTAATAGCAATTCTAGCAAAATTCCTACCAATTCATCACAATTATGAAACAGGGCTTGTAGGGTTCATCCCCACGCCCCAAGACGTGGCGACTACTCACAATCCATAGCAAGATCGCAAAAATAATCAATGAAATAAGCAATAGAATTCATCACAATATTGAGATATGCAATAAAAATAGAATTTTTAGAGAAGAGAAAAGCAAACCAAAGGAGTTCTTCAATTAATCCAACAAAAATCAAACTTTGCCTCCTCTCCAATCCCAAGAATAAAACTAAAAACAAATCTAAAAGGCTGCAAAAAATCTAAGGAGAAGCTCTCCAAAACTAGGGTAAAAACAGGGGTTAAATAGCCCCCAAAATCGTCCAAAA
This sequence comes from Scilla litardierei, assembly GCA_030789695.1. Classification (NCBI taxonomy): domain Eukaryota; kingdom Viridiplantae; phylum Streptophyta; class Magnoliopsida; order Asparagales; family Asparagaceae; genus Scilla; species Scilla litardierei. The sequence goes on from JAULAV010003703.1 coordinate 185,949, forward strand.
ACTGTGACCAAAATACCCCTGCACAGCTTGTTTTCCGCAATTTTCGCTACAGGCAGCGCGTCGCACTCGGCCGAGTGACAAAAGTCGCTCGGCCGAGTGAGAAACCCTGTAATTTTCCAGCAAGTCGGGGCCTTCAGGGGTCTCTACTTCGGGGGCGGCTCGGCCGAGTGAGTTGTCTTCACTCGGCCGATGGCTTCTTGATACTCGGGCGGACGGGATAATCCACTCGGCCGAGTGGGTCTTCTGAAGCTCAGGCAGCCGAAAAATAGTAACTTGGAGATTTTTGGAGGGCTTCGTTTGGGCGCCACTCGGGTGGTCGAGATGTCGTCACTCGGCCGATGTGGTCTCCGTCGCTCGGCCGAGTGCACATAGAAATCGTGTCTGAACTGGTCGGCCGAGCGGTGTCTCGCTGGTCAGCCGAGTGGCTCCTCCACTCGGCCGAGTGGGACACAAAACATGCCCAATCTGCTTATTTTGGCCTCCTCGTCGCTCCTGTGACGTCCGTTCTTCTTCCGCTCCTCCCTAACAGCAAAATACCCCTCGGGGAGGTCGTCGGTGACCGTCTAGAGTAAGCGCATCTCGAGATCACTCCAAATCGCGCCAAATCACCTGAAATGCGACAAAAACAACAAATCGTGAAAAGCATCGCAATATCGTCGATATATCGTGAAAAACATGATTTTGGCGATCTAAATGGCATGCAAAAATGCGGGAAAAAGGTGTAAAATAAGGAGTGATCAATTCATGCCCAAGCGGGGAAGGATTTCCCTGCTCACCTTCACCTTCAGTGAATGGGCCGCCAAAAGGTGTAAACACACCCTTAAGAAAATCCCCAGTCACTCCGTCATCACCTATAATCACTTTCAGATCAGCAAGCCATGGTAAGGGCTGATTAATGAAGTCCTTTGTTTTAGGATGGGCCTGCACGCATACACAATGTGATAATATAGAGTAAAAACTGAAATGACATAGACGCGTATGTATTTGTGCGGGAATGGTGAAATTATTACCGAGGCCCACGTGGCATACGTTTCCGGCTCCATTAAAATCATCTGCCTCTCGGGACACCACCCAACGCCACTTAAACTGCGGCACTTCTCCACATCGGCTAGTTTCTTTCGCAATCCTTTCATATGATTGCGTACATTTTGGCTTGAGTACGACGTGCCAAATGTCTCATTGATATGGGCCGCAGCAGCATTGAATGCACAAGATTTGAACGTCTTATCTGATTTCATCCCTTCCCTGGCCTGCTCTGCAAGGAATGGGATGAGGACCAAGTCATGTTCCCAAGGCCATATTTTGTGCCACATCCCCTTTTCTGCATTGTGCTTCATTTTCTTGCTTGGGCTAGACACTGAAGCTTCACCTGACTCATCCCGCCTCCCCGACTTCCTGGAAGAATCGCTACCAAATACGGGGCCATTGCCGCTGTGTGATGCCGCCCGGGTGAATGCACTTGGGTGAGGGGGGCTAACATACTGCTGTTGTCCACCAAAACCTCCCAAACCCGGCACTTGGTAGCTCCTGCCTACATGTTGCATCCCTCCCCCAGGGACCATCCCACCCCTGGTAGCTCCCAACCCCCTGGCCCATGCCTCCCCTTGAAGCAATTGCATATAGCCAGCTTGACTTAGCATATATCCGGGGTAACCACCCATTTGCAACGGCATGCTATACTGGGCATATTGGGCATAAGGCACACTTGTGCCACCTCCATAGTTGCCGCCACCATAGTTGCCCTGCCCAGGGTACTGCATATCTCCCACCCTACGTGCCATAGGTCGACGGGGAGAACTCTCATTACGTGTATCGTCGTCTACCCATTGATTATCTGATGGTGGGTCAGAGATTGGGTCCATCGGATCACGACCTTGACCTCGTTGAGATGACCCTGCCATGCCTACACAAAGAATACGATACTATTTCAAATCATTAAATGAAAATATTCAAACAACAAGAAACACACATTTCTTAGCAGAAGCATTAGTTCAGAACCTTGTTCACAGTTGCAAGATGAAAAATCTACAATAATAGTGCATAACAAAGATGACAATGTCAAACTTATATCTACCACATAGACCCCAACCCAAATTTCAAAGACCTTGTTCATGCGTGTTACCCTGATTATGTATGTTACAATAGTCGACCCACATATCCCACGCTATTTGGTCTCTTCGAAGTTTCCAATTGTCCCTCTGTTGGGTTTGGTCACGCAAGGACATCTGTTGGGACATATCCAAAATCGAGTCATCGTGAACATCTCCATCTTCCGCAATCACATCAACAGCATCCTCCCTAAGTTGAGGGTCATGTGGATCTGCAACTTGGATGTAATTATGCAACACAGTGCATGCTAGGACGGTATCGACCTGACATGGGAATGGATAGAGGGGATTGGAAGTCAATATCTTAAACTTGTTCTTTAGGATACCAAAAGTCGACTCGATCTTAGTTCGTAAAGACGAGTGACGTAGGTTGAAGAGCTCCTTGTGATTTCGAGGAGCTCGATCAGTATGGTCCTTCAGATGATATCTAACGCCCCTGTATGGAGATATGAATCCTGGCATGGTAGTATATCCAGCATCGCATAGGTAATATTTTCCCACAATCATAACCGTTATAAATTAGTATAATTTATTCACAAGATTTAATAAGTGCAACGAATTAAAATTTTGGTTAAAATCGACCTTTTACCTTCGTACACTCGAAGACCGTTGGGGGGGGGGTAATGCCAACGCAGATTTAAGGACGGTGAAATCATTTGCTGACCCTTCCCAACCTGCCATTACATACGTGAATCTTTTATTCGGCGTTGCAGCTGCGAGAACATTTTGTGTCACCCCCTTTCGGCCTCTAAACCGGGGTACAAGATGTGCAGGTAGCATGGCATCGACATGTGTCCCATCAATGAGACCAATGCAATCCTACATCGTAATGGTGTGTCAATTGGTTACAAAAGAGTAAAATAATACTACTCTAACTACTTCATGTCACTCCATTAAATTTATATGACACGTACGTACCTTGAAATAAGGGTACCAGTTAGGATTATTGACGATCTCAGTAGGGGTCTCATTTGGAGCTTGCTTCAAGTACATATCCCGAATGCCACATACTGCTTGCATTACTTGGCCAAAGTATCGGCTAACTGTTGAACCGGAGCGTATAAAATCAACTTGCATGACTCTGTTCTTTGACTTGTGCCCTACGATATGTAGAAACATGGCCAACTGCTCCTCTACGGACACATGTATAGTGTCTTTAAGTAAATCCATTTGTCTCATTAATCCGGCCAAATTCATGAATGCATGGCTCCTCATTCTCAAGTAGTGTAAACAACTACTTTCACCCCCATAGAGAATTCTACGCTTGTGGTAGTTCCTATGTAGATCCCGCATAGCCGATGGCTCTCTAGGTATACGGTTTGGCCTACCCTCTAGGTTACGCATGCAGTGTATGATGACAAGAATGACTGCCGCCGCTGCCGCGGCACGTGGGTTACCCCCGATCATGCCCCCGTTGTTATCCATCTAAAGCATTTAGGAATCAACTAAATAATTATGCTTAAATTGATATAACCAACAATCATACATGAATTCTCATCAAATAAAAACCGTGTCAGAAAATTACAAATAATTGGAAACTAAAATAATTTGTAATAGTAGCCCTCAGGATTACATTTATTTTCATTTTCCCCCTTGGTGGCATGGCGGTTGCTCCTCATATTTAAATATTTCCATACACTGAATTTAATCATATCCATAAGCCAATTTCAAATATAGGAACCTTCCTGCCAGCCTATCATAATTTTTCCTTTGCATATGCTTCATCACTGGGCTCACATATCTAGCAAAGCTTATTATATGATAACAGGGAAAAAATTTATAAGTACGGAACTTTGGAAAAAATAACATGGAATCAATATCAATTGTATCTGTTGCATGCCAGTGTGCTTGCCACTTCAAATTCTCTAAACAGCATGGCATGTAGGGTTACATGAACCCTTTATTTATGCCTCACCTTTCATTTCATACAACTGGATGCCGCCACCAACACCATTACACGCCATGCATGAAAATACTTGAAATTGCCCTCAGAATGTATTCCAAAGCATTTAAGCAGTTCAAATTTATTGGTCTATATCACGCATTCCGCCTTCACGTAAGTATGATTCCTCATAGGGCAATGTTTCCTTGGCCGTCATTATCAAATGTTTTCAGCTTGCATGTATTGCGTTGGATGGCAAAAACATCTAATATATGAAATGTAGCATACTTGGTGGGCAATGATCTGTTTAAATTTTTTGATAAAGCCTTCTTAAAACAATCCCAAATATATTCAACATTCAAGGAATGCGGAGGCGGGGTTTATGAAACCCGAGCATGTGAACACATCATCACAATATCAAACCACACCCATGTCCATCAAAGAAACCACAGATGACAAAAATTCAGTATTTCGCCCCGCAATGAACATCCAAACCACACACAAATGATAGCCGGAGATATACCTTTCAGTTGATCAGAAGAGAAGAATGGAGATGAAGCTTGCGTTACAGAGATCACGCTGCCTTGGGCACACCCGCAGATCCGCGACGTCAGGGATCATAAACGGCAACCCTTACGGCGCAATCTACTGTCCGAAGCTAGTGTGGAGATAAATTCGTGGGGATCAGTTCTTTGGACAAGAAATCATTCATAAACTTAAACTATTTGTAAGTAAAAATGCCAACTTTACCGTTTTTTTCAGCTCAGACGCTCAGATCCAACTTCTTTTGAGTTCATCACCTCCTTCAATCAAGCTTGGTCTGAACCTACGCAGCTGACATACTCAGTCGGCGGCGACAACCCAAAAAAGATAATGGCTTGGGGTCGAAGCCAACCAAATCCGTGGCCTATTTTTAGGGTTTCGCCTGATGCGGCTGCGAGAAGAGGGATACGAAGGGGGTATGGCAGATTCGAGGCCGGGGGGTGATCACAAGCGGAGAGAGAGAGCGAAAGCTAGCGTGGGACCCATCATGAAGACGGATTCCAGCCCATTCCAACCAAAAAACGAAAACTCCTGACACGCCCGTGGTATTCCAAAACCCCCCGCCACGCAAGCATTCTGCCTCCGCCTTCAACAAGCACAAAAGAACAGGTCGCCGGATTCCAAACGTGGAATCACGAGTGTCGTACGTGAACAGTACAAAATTCCCTATTCCGTGGCCTATTCTCGCGAAAAGAACAGGCCCTAAAGAGAAAGGGGTAGAATAAACCACGAAGATAGGTAGAAAAGACGGGATCATACGTCTAAGAGCGTCTCCAACCCAACTCTTCAAAAAAGCCCCTTCAAAATGGAAAATGCCTTAAAGATTCCATTTTGAAGGATGTGCAACTCCAACCCTCCCTCTTCAAATCTAATTTTTCATGTTATTTCATATTTAGTTATCTTTACATAATGATAAAATATTTCTTTTGAAAATTGGTTAACCTATTTAATTATTTATTTATAAAAGTGTTATGAATCAACTACTGAGGGGAAAGCCCTCAGGTTATGAATCAACTACTGAGGGGAAAGCCCTCATGTCTATATTTATAGCCAAAGGGGAGAATACAAGTGGGCTTATACAGATATGGGCCCAAACACTTGGGTTGGCCCAATAACTCATCCAACCCAGTAAATACCCATTCACAACACTCCCCCTTATCCAGCCATAGTTGTGGACCCTGCTCATGAATGCTTCAGGATTCTGAGCCTGTATGGGTCTCACATGGGGTGGATACTTCAGGATCCTTAGTTGGTGAGATTTGCCTCGTTAAAACCTTTGGCTATGGAAAACCCAGTGGGAAAAACCATAGTTAAGGAAAAAGAGTACAAACTCTGCCAAACTCCCCCTGATCTGTACAAGCTCTCAAGCTTTCAGATCTCTTAGGCTTCTCATTCCAATCCTATGTACAAGTTTTCTAAAGGTAGCAGTAGGAAGGGCTTTAGTGAACAAATCTGCCATATTGTCACATGACTGCACTTGTCTGATGTCGATCTTACCATCTCTCTGTAGCTCGTGCGTCCAGAAGAACTTTGGTGAAATGTGTTTCGTTCTGTCGCCTTTGATGAAGCCACCTCGTAGCTGAGCTATGCAAGCAGCATTGTCCTCGAACATGGTAGTGGGCTCGAGGTCTCCAGTCTTCAGTCCGATCGTAGACAAGATGTGGTGGATGACTGAGCGTAGCCATACGCATTCTCTGCTTGCTTCATGGATGGCAATGATCTCCGAGTGATTGGATGATGTTGCCGTCAAGGTTTGCTTGATGGATCTCCAGGAAATGGATGTCCCTCCGTAGGTAAACACGTACCCAGTCTGTGATTTTTCTTTGTGGGGATCAGACAAGTACCCTGCATCAGCATAACCTGCAAGTGTAGAGGATGTTCCATTTTGTAGAAGAGTCCCAAATCTGTAGACCCTTGGAGGTAGCGCAGAAGGTGCTTTACCCCGGTCCAGTGGCGCTGCGTAGGCGCTGCACTGTATCTGGCAAGCAAATTTACTGCGAACGCTATATCAGGACGCGTGCAGTTTGCCAGATATAGTAGTGCTCCGATGGCACTCAGATAGGGAACTTCCGGACCAAGTATATCCTCCCCCTCTTCCAGCGGCCGGAAGGGGTCTTTATGTGCATCCAGGGATCGTACTACCATAGGTGTACTTATGGATGGCAATGGTCCATATGGAATCTTTGCAACATTTTCTTCGTATATGTGGTTTGGTGTAATAGGATTCCGTCTCTCTGATGTTCAATCTGTAAGCCAAGGCAGAATTTGGTTTTGCCTAGGTCTTTCATTTCGAATTCTTTTGTTAGGCTTACAGATATCTCAGTGATCTCTTGGGGAGATCCTATGAGATTCAGATCGTCTACGTAGACAGCTATTATCACGAATCCTTTTCCATTTGTTCTCATGAAGATACAAGGGCAGACTTCATTGTTCGTGAATCCTTGTTGAACAAGGAACTCACTGAGTCTATTATACCACATTCTTCCTGATTGTTTGAGACCATACAATGATCTTTGTAGCTTAACAGAATAGACATCCCGAGGTCTATCTTTCAGTTCAGCAGGCATTGAAAAGCCATCAGGAAGTTTCATGTAGATCTCTTTGTCGAGATTGACGTATAGATACGCAGTCACAACATCCATTAGCTGCATATCTAGGCCTTCCTTTGCTGTTAAGCTTATCAGGAATCTGAACGTGATCGCATCCATGACCGGGGAGTATGTTTCGTCATAGTCTATACCCGGTCTTTGGGAAAATCCCTGTGCTACAAGTCTAGCTTTGTAGCGTGCGATCTCATTATTTTCGTTTCTTTTTCTGACGAATACCCGTTTGTATCCCACAGGTTTGACACCGGTAGGTGTCTGGACTATTTGCCCAAAGACTTTTCGTTTCTGAAGCGAGTCCAGCTCGGCTTCTATTGCCTGATTCCACTTTGGCCAATCATCTCTACGTTTGCATTCAGCAACGGAGTGTGGTTCATAATCATCATCGCTTCCGGCGACGTGAATGGCAATGTGAAACGCGAAGTCATCGTCGACGACAGTACTCTTTCTGTCCAATACCTCCCCTGTACGTACATAATTTAGTGATATTTCTGTTTCTCCCGGCAGTTCCTCTGCAGTGGATTCCGGGAGGGGAGAGGGTATGGACACGAGCTCGTTTCTTTGTGGGGGTATCGTCCCAAGGTCTCCAGATATTTTTCTTTTTCTTGGATTTTTATCCTTGGAGCCTGGTGGTCTGCCTCTTTTCTGTTGAGGTGCAGCCACTTCTGCTGCAGGTGGATTGCATCCATCCTTAGGGATGTCAATCCTAGCTAGAGTGTTCGCAGCAGGGATGTGTGATCTGACAATCTTCTGGTTGTCAGTGAACGAGTCCGGTAATCTATGGACTGTGTCCTGGATGTGTAAGATCTTCCGGATCTCATCATCACATTGTCTTGTTACCGGATCGTAGTGGGTCAAGCTTTTTGTATCCCACGTCAACATTTGCTTTGCACTAGACTTTTCGATGTCTAGGCCCATTTTGGGGAAATACGTCTCATCAAAATTGCAGTCTTCAAGGCGTGCCTTGAAAGCGTCCCCCGTTTGGGGTTCTAGGTATCTTATAATGGAGGGTGAGTCAAACCCTACGTAGATACCTAGGCGACGTTGAGGGCCCATCTTGGTCCTCTGTGGTGGTGCAATGGGGATATAAACTGCGCAGTCGAAGATTCTCAAGTGAGAGATGTTCGGCGGCGTTCCATATGCGAGTTGCATTGGAGATAGACTCTGACCTCCTGAGGGTCTAATTTTTATTAGTGATGCAGCATGCAAAATTGCATGTCCCCATGCATCCACCGGCAACTGGGATTTCATCAGCAATGGTCGTGCGATCCATTGGAGTCTTTTAATTAGCGACTCAGCTAACCCATTTTGGGTGTGAACATGTGGCACCGGATGTTCAATTTCCATTCCCGTTGCCTGACAATATTCTTGGAATGACTGAGAGGTAAATTCCCCCGCATTATCCAGACGTATTTTCTTTATTTGGTTGTCTGGGAAATGCGCCCGCAACTTTATTATTTGTGCCAAAAGCTTTGGAAAAGCTAAGTTGCGAGTTGAAAGTAGACACACATACGAGTATTTCGAAGATGCATCAATCAGTACCATAAAGTACCGAAAAGGCCCGTTAGGGGGGTGGATAGGTCCACATATGTCTCCGTGTATTCTTTCAAGGAAGCTAGGAGACTCAATATCCACTTTAAGTGGTGATGGCCTTGTTATTAATTTACCCTTAAAGCAGGGTACACAAGGGAATTCTCCCTTCTGAAGAATCTTCTGGTTCTTCAGGTTATGCCCATGGGATTGTGCTAGGATGCGGTGCATCATCACAGATCCATGGTGGCCAAGTCTATCTTGCCAAAGTAAGAATTTGGCCGATGTCGGATACTTCAGGTGCTCCGTCAGGTTTGCTTCCTCTCTCCGAATTTTTGTATGGTAGAGACCTGATGAGAGGCTCTCAAAACGTTCAAGAATGGTTTTAACTCCATTTTCTTGAGACGTTACATACAGTAATTCATTTTCTTTGATATTTGCTGTTTCCAAGTGGAATCCGTTAAAACGGATATCTTTGAAACTTAGTAAGTTTCTCTTGGAATTCGGAGAGTAAAGTGCATCTTTTATTTTTAGTTCTGTTCCATTGGGGAGCAACAAGGTTGCATGCCCAGAACCTTCAATTATGTCCGATGGCCCTGAAATTGTGTTTACAGGGCTCTTATACGGGATAATGCTATGAAAATAGCATTTGTGTTGAAGGATCGTATGTGTTGACGCGCTGTCTACTAAGCAGTCATGAGAGCATGCCATCTAAAAAAAAGATGAGTAAACATTTGCATTCAGAAAAGCTAAATTTTATTCAACAGAATTGAAGATACATAAAAGCTCTCATGAAATAAAAATGTTCATACAATAGAAATGCTAAGATAAATGATAATAGGCTAATCAAGCAGATTATCTGACTCGAAGTCTTTTGCTGTAAATTTGACTGCATTATTCGCAGCCACCAGGTTTGATTCAGCATTCTTTTTCTTGCTTTGTTTATAAAGCTCCTGGAGATGCACTGGGGTCCTGCACACTCTAGACCAGTGGCCTGTCATGCCACAGCTGTGGCACTGGTCTTCCCAGTCCCTCTTGGGTGGGGGTGCATTGTTTTTCTTGTTATCATTCCTGCGCCAGGTGAACTTGCGCTTCCCTTCATTCTTGCGCTGCTGTGGTGGGCACTTGGCTCTTTTCTGTTGTCCCCCTTTCTGTGGTCTTTCTTTTCTTTTATTGTCCCTCTTCTTTTTTGAAGGAATAGGTATGGTGAGCTTCTGGTAGGGGGACAGTGCCGGGAGGGCGCATATTGTGAGTGGCGAGAAGAAGCTCTCTGTTTTGTTCGGCCATGAGAAGACATGACAGCAGCTCAGAATACTTGGTGAACTTACGTTCACGGTATTGCTGCATAAGTATCGCATCCTTTTCATGGAAAGACGTATACGTCTTTTCCAGCATGCGATCTTCTGAGACTTTTTCACCACACAACTTCAGGCGTGAGGTGATGCTAAAAAGTGCTGAGTTGTACTCAGCAATGGACTTAAAGTCCTGCAGTCTCAGGTTCTCCCACTCATATCTCGCCCTTGGGAGTATAACATCTCTCTGATGTTTATACCTGTCCTCAAGGGCGGTCCATAGCTCAAGTGGATCTTCGACCGTAAGGTACTCAGCCTTTAAGGTCTTGTCCACATGGCGGCGAATATAGATGATGGCTTGCGCCTTCTCTATATCGCTAACATTTTCTTTTTCAGTCACAGCAGTGATGAGGGACTTTGCCCGCAGGTGAAACTTAACATCTAGCTGCCAGCTTAGATAGTTTCTGCCTGATGCATCCAGCACTTCAAAGTCAACGCTTGCAATTTTAGCCATTTATCTAGCAGAGCACAGACATGCATGAATTAATAATCAACCAGAAAAACATTTTCATGCGGAAGCAATATTTAATGAAAAGCTAAATGTGTGGATCGGCCAGTCCCACAAGAAAAAGTCCAAGAGTCCACAGTCCAAATTATACAAATTTGCAGCTTGAATTAAAATGAAAATACAACTTTGGAAACCCCGTGGGTCCCATTTAATATCTTCATCTTCAAGCGTAGCTTCCGACTCCATGGAAGTAGGTCTTCTTTCTTTGACATTTATATAAATTCCTCACTACAATTTCTCTCAAAAATAAAAGAAAAGTGCGGGAAATAAACTGTGGGACTAAACGGCCGATCCAAAAACCACATTTAGCAATTCATGCAAGAATATTGTGCTCATCGACATTTTCATCCACAGACATCACATGCAGTTTATTCATATGAGGGTAAAGCAATATTTAATCACTTAATAATTATTGGACCACTGGGCAACGTCATACACCGTTAGGTTAGGTAACTAACGGCAGAGCGGTCGCATGATCTTCCTAATTATTAAGTTTTTAAATAAAATGGACAACCACGCAAATAATATCCACATAATTTTGCCAGAGATGTAAAGCATGTAAAAGAGATTACGATGCATAGGTTGTAAAGTAAATGGTTTAATCAATCAAATTGATTAAGAGCCAAAATTAACATTTTCTTTGTCAGAGGGAAAAGTCTCCCTCGTCGTCCCAAAAAGTCCCCCAACAAATCCCCAAAACGCCCTTGTCTGCCCGATATTTGCCCCGTAATTTACCGTGATTTTTCACGAATATTTTGCCTTTGAATCCCCATTAATATTTTAGGCTAATAGGTTGCCTTTTGAGGCACATTCATAGCCCTATTGCCTCCCCCCTTCAAAATTTTTTTTTTGATGAAAATCTGTGGGCCTGAAGCCCACAGATCTGTTGTGGGCTTCAGGCCCACAGTTCTGGCTTTTTTTTGGAAATCTGTGGGCCTGAAGCCCACAGATCTGTTGTGGGATTCAGGCCCACAGATCTGAAAAAAAAAATTTTTGTGTTGAATTCTGTGGGCCTGAAGCCCACAGATCTGCTGTGGGCTTCAGGCCCACAGCTCTGCGTTTTTTTTTGAAACTGGTTTAGGGTTTACCCGGGGGCGCCGCCGGGGGGCCGCCGCCCCCCGCAGAGGGGGCGTGGCCAGGGGGCCGCCGCCCCCCGCTGCGGGGGGAGCGGCGGGGGCCGCCGCCCCCCGCAGAGGGGGGCGTGGCCGAGGGGGGGGGGGGGGGGGGGGGGGGGGGGGCGTCGCCCCCCCTCTGGGGGGGACGGCGGGCACGGGGGGGGGGGGGGGGGCGCCGCCCCCCTCTGCGAGGGGGGGGGGGGGGACGGCGGGGGCCGCCCCCCCTGCAGAGAGGGGGGCGGCCGCGGGGGCCGCCGCCCCCCCCTGCAGGGGGGGGGAGCGGCGGCGGCCGCCCCCCTGCAGGGGAGGGCGGCGGCAGGGGCCGCCGCCGCCCCCCCTATGGGGGGGGGGACGGCGCGACGGGCGGGGGGGGGGGGGGGTGCCGGCGGCGAGGCCGCCGGCGGGGCTTGATTTAGGGTTTGACAAAATCCAAAAACCCTAAAAAAATTTGATTTTTGGGAAGAAAAATCCGTCGTTTTCAAGGCGACGATGAATCCCCATGACGATCTTGTGAGATCTAGGGGAGGGGTAATCATACATATGATTAAAAACTTTGTTTTTAGAGTTTTTACCTCTATATCCGTCCTCCGGATATAGCGACGGTTGCTCGAAGCCCTACGGGGATGACGACCCTTGATGGAGGAAGCCTTGCACCGCGCTCGTGGATCTACCGTCTCGCCTTCGCCTTCGCCTTCGCAACGAACGGAAAAAAAAATTTGTGGAAAACAATTTTAGAGACTCGTGCTGATAACGTGTTATGAATCAACTACTGAGGGGAAAGCCCTCAGATCTATATTTATAGCCAAAGGGGAGAATACAAGTGGGCTTATACAGATATGGGCCCAAACACTTGGGTTGGCCCAATAACTCATCCAACCCAGTAAATACCCATTCACAACAAAAAGAAATTTTTAAATAGTATAAAATTGTTATTATTTTATTAATAATTTTAGTGAAATTTATTAAATTTTATTTGAAAATGATAATTAGTAAATTATGTAATGATTTTTATATTTTTATTATTTTCTATTTGCAATCCGCTAAAATGTATTCAGTATTCAGTATCTAGCATTTTAGCTATTTCGTGTTCAGTTTTTTGTTACAATTTTTAAATATGCTTTAAAAATATTCAATATTGGTCTCATATTATAGGTATCATCGCGATCTTTCCAATGATACTAAAATTATTAAATTTGGTTATGTGGTTTAAAAGATATTAAACATTTAACTAACCATACTTAATTAAATAGGGTGGCAAAGTTGTAATTATCTAAACAACTTCCCAAATGAAGTGGTGAATAGTGCACCTTCATATTTGAAGGGGCACTATTCACAAGCTTCAAAATTGGCTTCATTTTGAAGCCCGGTTGGAGCAAAACCGGCCTTCATTTTGAAGAAATGAAGGCCGGTTGGAGTTGTTCTAAGACACAAAAAGATGCCCCTCAAAACATGTACAAGTCTTTGTACAACTTGTACTTTACATTTTTTGTGTCTTGACTCCTGAAAGATCAGATGTCACCTTTTTTACATTAAATCCTTTTGTAGAACAATTTCGCTGAATTCCAAAAAAATAGCTCTTAATATGTTATAATTGTAGAACTATCATAAACTTATCATGTTTCGATAAACCCCCGAACGTCCATTAACGGAAAATTGAATTGACAAAAATTACCCGCACTTTAATATTATCGCGTGACTCATCTCATTTCAGTGAATCGATTAAGGATTAATTTCGCAAAACTAACTCATACTTTCGCTAAATTCCAAAAAACTACCTCTTATTATGATATAATCATAAAACTACCTCATGCTTTCATTTTAGGTTTCAGAAAAGCCATCAACGTGCTGGCTGCTTGTTTGACGTGAGCACGTAATGGTCGGGTGTCAAGTAATGCCTAAAATACACTTTGATTTACTTTTATAACGTTTTTTGAGTGTTATTATTTCAAGAGGAAAAGTAACATGCCAAGGAAAAGAATTGTGCTGCCCTTTCCATATTTCAATCACAGATTCGTGCCAGAGTTTGTTTCAGATGTCTTCGTGGTCGTCATCTCGTCATGTGGCGTGTTATTACCTTTGCGGTCGGGCGACCGTCATCAAGATTCTCATGATTGCTCTGTTGGTCTGTTGGAATTTTCTCCGTTGGTTGCCCTCCTGAAATAGCCTCGGTATATAGTCTTCAAATTAGGGCAGCTCCAAAACAAATGATCGGTGTTCTTTTTTGTTGCAGATCTCTTGAAGACAGCCACCCCACCGCAAATGCAACAACATGCCACATGATGATATGAAGAACAAGAAGACATCTCTGCCGAACTCCTGCATAGATCTGCGAATGGGGAAGGACCGTGCATTTCTTTTCCATGGACTGTTACTTTTCATCTTGAAATAATAACACCCAAAAAAAATATAAAAGTAAGCCAAATGGCCTTTTAGGCATTCTTGACAACTGACGATCGTATGCTCACGTCAAACAAGCGGCCATCACTTTGGGGACTTTTCTGAAACCTAAAATGAAAGTGTGATGTAGTTCTGCGATTATATCATAGTAAGAAGTAGCCTTTTGAAATTTAGCGAAAGCATGAGGTAGTTTTCCAAAATTAAGCCCACATTATAAAAGTAAGTCAAATGGTATTTTAGGCATTGCACCTGACCATCACGTGCTCGCGTCAAACAAGCGGCTGGCACGTTGGGGACTTTTCTGAAATCTAAAATGAAGTATGAGGTAGTTTTATGATTATATCATAGTAAGAGAGTTTTTTTGGAATTCAGCGAAAGTATGAGGTAGTTTTGCGAAATTAAGCCCAGAAAAATGATATAGGAATTGACATGCGAACCCACCGTTGTACTACCGCGCACATATCACTTATTTCCAAGGTTGACATGGATTTGATTTGATGTTTGTCATACTAGGACAAACCATTGGCCTAGCTTGTGCCTCCTATGCAGGCTGGGGCCCCTTGGGTGTGGGGGCTTGCTTTGAGATGTTGCTTTGGGAAGTTGAATTTAATGCCCCCCAATTCCATTTATTTGCAACCTTGCCATTGATTCTTTATCTAACCAAAATGCACATCCTTCCACATATTTACGGATTTGCCATTAGGACTGTTGCATTATCATCCCCAAGGTTTTTTACAATTTAGCCCATGATTTCCTTCCTTTTACCCCTGAAGATTCCCACACACCCCCTCACACTTCTTGCTCCTCGGCTTCGCGCGTGCACCGCATCCTTTCCGTGGGGCTTTTTTAGTGTCATGCACAGTGTGCACGTGTTATTTCTAGTTCAATTACATTATTTGAAAGGGAATTGCTACGCGCACCTACCATTTTGCTCTGCGTACGATCGCTTCAATTTTTACTATGTGCACGACGAATAAAATAATATTATTTAAGTTTTCGCTCAGCGCGTAAACGGGAATACAGAAAATGCCCATAAGACAAAACAGCATAAAATCATGTTAAATCGCTTAAAAATCAAATTTAATCCCATGAAAATTTATTACATATACAGATCGACTGAAGGATAAATGGGATCGTGATACCAAAAAAGTTGTCGATCGAGCAGAAAAATGCCAAAATATGACGATCTAGAAGAAAATTTTAGGGAAAGAAAGATAATTTTACCAGAAAAACTGATTTAGGTCAAGAAAGAAATATAATTTTTCAGAAAAACTTTCACATGGGGCAAGGACTTATGGCACGGACGATAATGAGACGATAATGAAGGAAGAAGGAAGTGTCAATGCACATAGCAGTCAAAATTTTTACCCGTTGTGCGCGATTAGTAAAAAATGTAGAAGATAAATAATTTAATCACATTGCACAGCAGGCAAGATTTTTGTCTGTTGTGTGTCGGCAAAAATTTTGTACGTTGTGCGCGGTGAGTAAAAATTCATGCAGTGAGGAAAATTACTCAACGCGCACAACAGACAAAACGTTTGCATGTTGTGCACGGTGAGTAATTTCGCTCAGTAAATAACTTGTTACTCACTACACACAACACGCAAAATTTTGGTCTTTTATGCGCGTTGAATAATTTTGCACACTTCATGAATTTTTATTCACAGCGTACAATAGGACAAAAATTTTGCATGTTGTGCGTAGTAAGTAAAAGGTTTTAATGTGAGCAAATTTACTGAGCGCACATAACAGGCAAAATTTTGCATGTTATGCGCACTGAGTAATTTTGCTAACAACATAAACGAGCAAAATTTTGCTTTTTATGCGCACTGGGTAATTTTGCTTACATCATAAACTTTTGCTCACCACACACAACATGCAAAATTGTTGCATGCGCACAACAGCCAAAGAGTAATTTTGCATACAACAAAAAATTTACTCACAGAGCACAACATGCAAATTTTTTGTCTATTGTGCAATGTGCGTAAATTTTTTTCTCTTCATATATTTTTATTAATCGAACATAACTTGCAAAAAATTTATCTGCTATGTACATTGCGTAATTTATGTATTGTGCATCACAGTAATATGTCAATGTAGCATCAATATCAGATATGTCAATTATGGACTTTGCTTCAAAGTATCATCAATGTATCAGATGTGCACCAATATATCATTAATGTATCAGATATGTCAACCATGGATTTTGCATCAATGTAGCATCAATGTATCAGATATGTCAATTTTGAACTGTGCATCAATATAGCATCAATGTATCAAATATGTCAATTTTGTATTGTGCATCAATGTAGCATCAGAGAATCATATATGTCAATTATGGAATATGCTTCAATGTAACATCAATATATCAGATATGTGAATAGTGTATTGTGTTTCAATGTATCATCAATGTATCAGATATGGCAACTGTGGAACGTGCATCAATGTAGCATCAATGTATGCGATATGACAATTGTAGACTGTGCATCAATGTATCATCAATGTATCAAATATGCTAATTGTAGAATGTGCGTCAATATAAAATCAATATATCAAATATAGAATCAATGTTTCAAATATGTCAATTGTGGAATGTGCTTTAAAGTAGCATCCATGTATAAGATATGTCAATTATGGAATGCGCTTCAATGTATCATCAATGTATCAGATATATCATTTGTGGAATGTGCATCAATATAGCATCACTGTATCAAATATGTCAATCGAGGATTGTGCTTCAATGTATCATCAATTATCAAATATGTCACTTTTGGACTGTACATCGATGTATCATCAATGTATCAACTATGTCAATTTTGCACTATACATTACTGTATCAAATTTAATGACAATGTATTATATATAAATATGTTTGTATTCCATCATACTACAATATAAATGCAGACAAAAGTACAATAAACAATAAAGAAGATATACAACCAACACAAAACCACATCATTGGGGACATATCAAGTATTATCATAGTGATTGACGGTCCAGATGTTGTTGATATTGTTCATCCTATAATTGATACTGGTAGCTTCTCTTCTGTTAATTTCAGTGGCACTGAAAAAATGAGAAACTTGAATCATATTGGATATCTCCATAATTCCTTAAATGTTCTCGTAGCCTTGACTTTAACTTTGTTAATTCTTGTTGCAACTCTCTAGCAGATTCCTTTCCACGAGAACACAGTTCCATTTGATCAACTTAAACAAAAAAATCACTTCGGTTGTTATAGTTGTAATTGATACAACCATAAAATCTTTTTTCAATATTTTCCCTTGACAGTATAGCCCTAAGCGGAGCTTTCAAGCCATAGAAGCAGCTGGGAAGTGTCATCCACATTGCATTACTATTTTCATCTGACATGATCTGCAACAACAAATTTCTTCACATAGAATTTAACATAATTTCACTTAAAACAAACTAATCAATTAAAAAAATACTTCATGGACATTTTTATAGAAGAAGAATTTTATGGAGTTTGTGTCAGGGGAAGCAGATTTGAAGAAGATGAGAATAAGTTGTGAGTAGATGAGGGCTCACGGGGAGCCTTTTATAGATGAATTGGAAGGGCCTATGAACCTATAGGAATGCAAGGGTACTAGTGAATCAACATGGGATTGCACGTGTATTGACCGAGTGTAGTGGTGTGTGAGATGAGAAAACTTAATGTCAATCTAATTGACAATGTAACATATTTGTATGAATTCAAATTTATGTCAAATTTTTCAATGTATCAGATATGTCAAATTTATCACGTATTAGATATGTCAAAGTATCATATATGTCAAAGTATCAGTATGTCAATGTAGATAAAAATGTCAATGTAAGTTAATGTTGCAGTATGTCAATGTATCAAAAATGTCAATATATCAGATATTTCAATGTATCAGATATGTAAAATCAGTATGTCAATGTATCATATTTGTCAATGTATCAGCATGTTAATGTATCGAATATGTCAATGTATCAGATATGTCCTCTTGATTATTATATTGGGTTCATATCATATTTATGTCAATATGTTGAGAATAGTTACTACAACATCAATGCATATAACAGTACAATAAACAACAAAGAGGACATACAATCATAACATCGTATAGCTTGACTTCACTGGTGTCCATAATTCATATGTCATCATAGCTTTCAATACACAGACGCAACTGGGTAAAACTGGCACGAGAATATATACAACAAAGTCTCAATTGGGTTCATCATCGAATCCGAACATATTAGCAATACAAATGAAGAAGATTTAGCGATGAAACCCAACGAAGAATGTGTTAGTAGAAGCAGATTCAATGATAAATGCAACGAAGAATTTGGCATAAAAATTGTGTCAGTAGAAGAAGAAGAGTATATTTAGTTGTGAGTAGAGGAGTGATCACGGGCAGCCCTTTATAGATGAATTGGACAGTGTATAGGTGCATGTGAATCTACAGAAGAGTGCTACAAATCAACAGAAGGTTGTGCTGCTAATTGAGTAAATTTGATCTGTGCATTTTTTACTCACTGTGCACAACAGGCTAAATTTTGACTGTTGTGTGTGGTGGGTAAAACTCTATGAACATACAAAATTTACTAACCGCGCACAACAGGAAAATTTTTTCTTATTGTGCATGGTTAGTAAACTTATATATAAATAAAATTATTATTAAACACGCACAACACGCAAAATTTTTGCCTACTCTGCCCGGTTAGGGAAAACATTTGAACTAAAAAAAATTACTAACCGCGCACAACAGGCAAAAAATTTGCTTGTTGTGCGCGTTGCGTAAATTTATAAACACATAAAAAATATATTCAACGAGTACAACATGCAAAAATTTTGCCTATTGTGTGCAATTAGTAAAATTATATGCACTGAAAAATTTACGCACCGTGCACAACAATAAATTTTTTTGCATGTTGTGCATGTTGAGTAAATTTATAAACCCCTAACAAAATCACTCATCGCGCACAACATGCAAAAATTTTGCTTGTTATGCGCGATGAGTACTTTTGTTCGGTATAAATATTTTTACTCAATGCACGTAACATGCAAAATATTTTCCTGTTGTACGCAGTGAGTAAAAAACAATGCACAAAACAAAATTACTCAAAATTTGTTTTTTGCATCATTTTTTACTTAAAATTTCAATATAATTTGTACAACAAAGCAATTAAAGGTAACAATGTCATTATTTTGATACCTTCAAACTTGTACCACACAGAATATGGAAGTAGACTGATACATGCAAACTAATGTTGGTAGCAACGATTTATGACCTTCGTGTTTGATGATAACAAACATGTGTGAATGCTTTTACCGTGTGCGTAAAGTGTTTCAGGAAATGGCAAGCTTATAGATAATCAATGGGGAACTTGGTCAATGTGATGGAATTAATGGCTACACTTTTTCAATCTAGACCAAGTCAAATGCAAGAGGGATGAGGAAGCAATCTTATTCGATTGAGTCATATCAATTGGTGCACAATTATAATCTCAATCAAATCTAGTTCAAATCCCATATCTATTGGATATCCCCTAGAACTAGGACTCCTCTCCTTGTCGCATCCTACCCCTTGATCTCTCCTATTGCCGCAATATACCCTAACCCTCTCTTGCCGCATGAAACTCTAGAAGAATCCTATATAACCATGCATCAAAGAGGATCACAGGATGATGGCCGAAATTAACAAGAACCAAAACAAACTTTCCTTTCCGCAAGAAGTCCCCAAGCCAATCACTTTGGATTCTCCCATCTTCAACCGAGGCTGTCGCAAATTTTGACCATCTAAAATTCTCTCCCAATAAAGCTTCTCGTGTGCATCATTGCGGCAACAAAAAACAAATAGAGGAAGGCCAATCAAAATCTCCAAGAGCTCACGTTTTTCTCCCTCACGTGATTTTTCAAAGGGCCGTAATTTTTATTTAATGCAAAATCTTCAAGCATTCGATCCCTTTGTGAGCCGCAACTTTTGACTTCTAAATCCCAGCACAATTATATTCTTCTTGCGTACAACATTGCGGCAACAAAAAAAAGGGAGAAAGGTCGAATTCTCCAAGAGCCCTTCATTGAAAGACAAAAGCAGCCACAACTTCTCATGTGCCGCAACTTCCCAGAGTTGAAATCTCATAGATGCAAGTTTTTGTTTGAGGAGAGGAGGAGGCCGCAAGCTTTTGTTAAGGAGGATGCCATAAGTTTTTTAGAAGAGCATCCTACATTACCGTGACTTCAGAGGAGACTACTACTTGTCAGACTACATCTGACCACGCGCTGAACGACAGAGACATCGACACCATCACAAACTGAGTGATTCTAAACTCATACTTTATTATATTTGTGATATTGGTGTTGTAATCTTTGTAGAACAACTTATCATCTTTTTGGAGTCTTGGCTAGTTGGGACTAGCCAAGGAGAGAGCTTATACTAGGATTGTTATCGTTTAGCACTTTGGTGAGTGCATGTACTGAGGGCCAGGTGAGTGTAGAGTGGGTACTCTACCTACATGTTGTACCAATAACTTTAATAATCTAGTATTTGCTTTGGGGCTGGACGTAGGTTGTTGGGACGATCGAACCAGGATATATCGCCTGTGCATGTTGTAACTAATATACTTTGCTCTGAGTCTGATTAAATGTGCTTTATCTGCCTGTGATTTCGTGTGGGTTACACGAAATTTTTTTAAGCCTATTCACCCCCCTCTAGGCTTAGATCCAGATCCAACAAGTGGTATCAGAGCCGGTTTAGATGATCTAGCCTAGATGACTATGAATATGTTTGATTCTGCTTTTGCTGAGGGTCAGAATATGTCACTCTAAGTTCAATGGTGTTGATTTTGTTTACTGGAAAACTAGGATGAGGATATACTTAGCTTCTGTTGATTATAATGTTTGGAAGAAAGTCTATAAATCTCCCACCATTAAAATTAAAGATACCGAAATATTAAAACCAAAAGATAATGATACTGAAAAAACGATTTTATCTAAATAATAAAGATATGAATGCTCTGATTTGTTCTTTAGATAAAGCTGAGTTTAACCGTATATCTCAATGTCAAACTGCAAAGGAAATTTGGCTTACGCTGGAGGTGACTCATGAGGGCACATCGCAGGTAAATGAGTCCAGGCTTGCATTGCTCAGCACTGAATATGAAAGCTTCTGCATTCTTCCATCAGAGTCAATTAAGGAGATGTTTGCGAGGTTCACAGACATCGTCTACAAATCTACTTCTCTTGAAAAGCCGTACTCGAGTCTGGAGCAAATCAGAAAGATCTTGAGAGCGCTGCCTAGCTCCTTCCGTCCCAAAATTACAGCTATTCAGGAAGCAAAGGATCTATCGTAGATGAAAGTGGTGTAATGCCCTGGTAGCTACTGCACAAGTACTAGAGGGGGGTGAATAGTACTTTAAAATAATCAAGAGTATAATTCCTAATTATTGTGCAATCACAAACAACTATGCGGAATAAATATTAACAACAAGAACTAAGCAACGCAAACAGGAGATAATGGGTTCGGATCCACCCAAGTCTCCCCGACTTGTTCCCGGTGATCCTACGTCCCAGACCCGGAGCCCCTCCGGCTACTCTAGCAAATACCACTAGAGCTTTCCTTTAGACCGCTTGTGGAAACCCCAACAAGTGCAATCGACCTACAATCGATGTCCGTGTATCCCACAACCTGGAAACACGCAAAACCTTAATCCCACAACTTGGGACTAAGCACACTCTCACAAACCGAGAGCAAAACCTTAAATAATAAATAAGATGAAATAAACAACACTTACCACAAAATCCTATGCCTTGAGAAAAACTTACTGATTTAGGGCAGGAATGGATTTTGAGGAAGTAGTTAGCACCAAACCCTAGCTCCACCAAGAAGAGCAACAATAGATGGCTAGGGAGAAGTTAGTGACTTGGATTCAAGCTCTTAGCTTGAGTAGTTCACAAAGAATGAGAATCTCTCTTGAGGAATTAGGGCTCAAAGAGTAAGGGAGAGATTTTTGTGAAATGAGAGAGCTTAGAAATGGAGTTGAATGCTCTTCTCTTGGATCTCAAAAATGTCTCAACAACTGGCTTGATTATCTGGTTTGAAGCAACTCAAACCTATATAGGAAGAGACAAAATGGATCACAAGATTCGTGGCAATAAATGCCCAACGATCTATTTCTGAAGCTGCTTAATCGGTCTAAGAAGGATCACTGACCGATTAGTTTTGCAACTAGTCGGTCGGTGAACCTTCTTGGACCGACTAGATGGTTGACAGAGAATATGGTGAAATAATGGGTAAGCACTAGTTGGTCTAAGAAGGATCACTGACCGATTATTTTTGAAATTAGTCGGTCTAAGAAGGATCATCAACCGACTAGTTTGACAACTAGTCGGTCGGTGAACCTTCTTGGACAGACTAGATTGACTTTTAATCGATTAACCATCCTTCTTGAACCAACTAAGATGCATATGAAGCCATGAAAAGAAGCGATAAGCTTCAGAAAATTTTCTAAGGGCTTCTAAGGCAATCCTAGAGATAAGATATGAGAGTTATGAAGATTGATAGGCAAGTAAGACTCAAGGCTTAACATTCTATTAAACTGAAGCTAGAAGACATAAAAGTAAACATGACAAACCATCTTCAAAGCTTCAACATGAAGATTCTGAATCCATCGACTTCAATAATACTCCTTGAGCTTCAACGAAGCTTCAGGCACAACGATCACGCGCTCTAAGGAAGTCTTGGGACCTTGAGCTTCAACGAAGCTTCAGGCACAATGATCACGCGATCTAAGGAAGTCTTGTGACGTCGTTTGAGATGTACACAGTAATTTGGCGACGATATCCATAATTGCGCTCAAAGAGAATTAGTGCACGATATTTATGTTTGTTCATCATCAAAACCAAATCAGGGGAATCAATACTCAACATTCTCCCCCTTTTTGGTGATGACAAACCAACATAAACATAAATCAATAATAATGATACAAATGAAATTTACTTACTCCCTCTGCATTGATGACTCGTTAGTTCCATATTGAATAATAAACATAAGCATCAAGCCCATTTTTATATCTTCACTCCCCCTGAATCTAACATATCAAATTAGATTCATGGTAAATTGCTTTGTCATTATTAATTCTCTCCCCCTTTGGCATTAGCAAAAAGAGTGGGAGGAGATCAACAACAACAACCATCGCTAAACAAAAAAAATCTAAACACGAGAGTCGAAGAATACGACAACGGTGCAAATGACACCAAGGCAAAATATCGAAGAAAATCAAAGCGTGCCAACGAGACCATAGTCGAAAAGCGAAAAGAGAAATCATCAATACTCAAAATCAAATTCACTTATTGAGTAAAGGAACATATTCTCCAATATCAACATTTTTAGCTAGTTTAGTGCATGGAAAACAATTCTATGTTTTTATACAAACAAAGCCATCAAATCAGTAGAGTCGTCCAGCGACGAAGTAAACATCAAATACATAAATACAATGTGCACAAGAAACAAATGGCAACACGATGTATATATGTATATATGAATACAACAAAAGTTATACATCCAGCCAATAAAACATTAACCATCAGTAGATTGGTACACATCATACAACATCAAATGTCACAACAGACATCAAAATGCATCACAAAGAGTAAGCATACCAAATCTAAGTGAAGTGTGCGATGTGGGGTGACAATGTGATAAACAAAAAAAAATATGAATATCAAATATCAATATCATGCAAAAGTGTTATGCCAAATAGAGATAGTAACATCATAAAACTTATGGCATACACAATTCTAGCACACTAGGATACTAATTGAAACATTGTTCAAAAGAACCATAGTACTAGCATGCATTCCAGAAGAGATACTCACTGAATGAGTCAATAATAAGCATGGAATGTCATGAGCATAAGAAAGATAAGTACTATATCATAAGCTCAAAACTAGCATCAAGCAAGAGCATGTAAAGATGATATCCAATATAAATAGTCTAACAAAGTATGCAAAGTAGGCAAATAATGTCAAGATGATGGCATCACTTGTGAAGGAAACCAAGTGAACAAATAAAGACATGATCTCATCCCAGCTTAAATATCACAAAGGATTCAACATGAAGCATGGATATAAGACATAATGAAGATAGTCTATGCACAAAGTCATAAGGTAGGACAAAGACGAATAAAGTTACCATGATCATCGCATGCATGCATACCAATTGTGCGAATAGAATAAAAACTTGTGTAAGCACAATTTAATCGGAGGTAGTATTAATGAAGTCATATTGCATCAAGATATATTCAAGGAAGAATATCCATGAAAAAATATACATATCATTATACACAACTTATATGATCTTGTATATCAAAAATTATCTCTAACATATCATAAAAATAGCATATAATATGAGCTTGAGATGAGAGATAATCAATGCGAAAAATATAGCATGAAGATCACTAACCAATATGCATGAGTGTTATGTCACTTGTGAAATTATCATACATGAAAGATTTAGCTATAGACATGAAATATATCTCAAATAAAATTATAGCTAAACATCAGTCATGAAATAATTAAAATGATACGTAACATACATTGATCACCCCAAATCATATCAATTTGTCTCATGAAGATAATCATACCAACTGTAAGAAAATTATGAGATGTGTGGTGATACAATGAACAATATGCACGAAGATCCTAAATCAATTAATCTTATTCATGGCATGAATTATATATAACATAATGAAGTATAGCATGTCATAAGGAAATGAATGATTAGATTTGGAGATTTATGACTTTTGAATGAAATGAGAGCTTGAGCCAAGAAATCAAATCAGTAGAGTTTAGAGGGTTCCAAGAGATCTCAAATAGAATAGAAAAAGCACTATTTATAAGATCTCTAAACACCCCAAAATGATTTACCCAAAATATTCAACACAATCAACTGGAAAAAGGCTCAATGACTGAAAATCCTTACAAGACAGGTAACTGATGAAGAATCACCAGGAGTCTGTGTGGCAGAAGTGCGAGAGTTGCCAAAATCAAGAAATCTGGGTAAGCAAGGACATGCGACTGATGTGGTATCCTCAGGCGCCTGTGCCATGGGCAGGCGACTGTGAAACCAACATCAGTCATCTGACCGAATGATGACAAGTTAGGGATCTTTAGGCAATAGAGAGACATGCGACTGACTAAAAAGTCACAGGTGCCTGCAAGGAACCATGCGCCTGTACATTGTACAGAAGTCGCCTGTTAGAAATGGATAATGAAAACCCAAAGTATCTTATCAGAAACGTGTGCATGACAGACGACTTTAGAACAAATTACAGTCGCCTGTAAGGAGACAGGCGCCTGAAACTTGTTTAGCAGTCGCCTGAAAATCAACCAAAATGCACAGGTTAAGGAAGAAATGAATGATTCTACTAGAATGGTATGACAGGTCATGATATAGTCTAAATAATCCATGAACACAGTCATCTACGAAAATTAGGTATAAGTAGAATCAAAGCAACAATGAATCTTAAATGAAAGAATTGAAATTTTTTTAATGAAGGTTAAGATCAATTTACTAAATACAATCTAATAAACAAACAAGCATGCCATACACATCAGTTATCATATCCATAATATTTAACAATCTTCACAAAGAAGCATGCATGTGAGGAATGCGATGTGTAATGACAACGTGTTCCAAAGATATGAACATCAATAAACAACTAACCAATTCATTATATGAATGTTATAGCTACCATGATACATGAGTCGTAATAAGACATATATGACATACATGAACATGGTAGACACATAAACAAACAATCTCCATGAGGATGTGACAAGAATGAGCTAATGAAGAAGTATGATATATTACACAAATCCAATATATTAAAATACCAATTGTGCAAAACACATACTTAAAACCATTTAGCTCTCCCTATATGTGTGCATCTCAAATGCACCATCCTTTCCTTTGAATTGATCCATCATTTGTAAACCAAGGAGTGCGTAGAGTAGGCATCTTGCACAACAATCTGACAATTCAACAATTGGTGGTATCCAAAAACTTTTTGGATCAATAGGTTAAGGAACAAAATCAAGTAGTCCAATAACCAATCATTTACCAATCGTAAATAACACTCATCAAAAGAAATGCATGACATGCATTAATAGGAGTTATTATAATCACGAAAATCATACATATAATGAATTAACAATTCTCAACCATTAGAAATTAGATACACCAAGACTAATAATTCCTATGCATATGATTTAATCACAATACATTATACACGCAATCATCATTATGAATACACACATCTAATACAATAGTGTGTGCAAGAAAGATTCCCCGTTCAATATGCACAAGTGCACAAAATAAACACTCACGGCACAACACATATTGATGGATGGCATGAAAAGTAATACCACAAAGAGTGTGCATGAAAAGCATAAAGTATTAATTTTCATAACCAAATTTCTCTTTTCCTTTGGCATATCAACAAAATAGGAAGGTGCAAATTGATAATAAATCACCAAGAGTTAGAGAAATCAACTAATCTATATGCACAACATAATATGAATGAAATGCAATGACATATAGAAGAACATAACATGATAGTAATCGAACTGTCATACTCCCACACAATCATACAAACTATGCAAACTTGGGAGTAGTGGACGAACTCACATATATATGGGTACAAAAAGTAATCATACAAGCATGGTACCCAAGCAATGAAGTGCAATAAGAGTGAGTTAGCAAGGTGGAAATCAAATAAAGACTGAGTTTGATTTTTATATATAGTCGCATGAGAATATGTCAATCCTAATATACGATTCTATATGTGTGTTCATATCATGCCTAGAAACATTCTTAGGAATCCAAAAGATAGTAATTTGGGATTATTAAGTAGAGGTGGTGTAGTGGCATGAGTAGGAAGTTGGGATGCACACTTATGAAGTGGAACATAAATATTAGCGTGTCCCGTGCATGAAACATGCAAATGAGCATTAATTCTAACATGAAAATTTTTAAGCCACATGTTAGAAATAATCCTTGAATAAACATATGAGTATGGATTATGAATACACAATGCACATGAGTCAAGTATTTGACACAAATGAAATACATAGATATGAATGACATACAAGACACATAATATGCAAACATAGGATATGAATGAGATAGTCTCAAACACAAAGTGACATCTACATGCATCCAACACACATGGATACCAAATGTAAGAATATACTTACAACATTAAGCTCCCCTACTTTGGTGCATCACTTAAGCACCATCAACTCCATTTGAATGAAAATCTTTGCAAATCAAGGAGTTGGTAGAGTTGGTATCTCAAAGTGGATTGAACCTATAAAACATAATTTTGGTATCCAAAAACCTTTTTGAATCTTATGGGTTAGGCAACAAATTTAAAATACTAAATTCAAATAGTTGTAACCCATATCCTAATGTAATCATACACAATTTTGTATGATACATGTAATCATGTCACTTGATAAATATTTAACCATATACATGCATGTACCAAATGTACCAAAAGTAAATATGTATATTAATCCAAAAACTTGACATGCATCATATGCAACAAAACATAAATATGAACCAAAGCATGTGTTGCATAAAATATTTTAGACATGAAAATCCTAAACACAATGATTTACTAATAATCAAACAATGGAAATCAAATTCAATATGAATTTAAGTTACTAACAAACATGAGCATCTAAGACCAATATGCAAACAAAAGAATAAACCAATTCTTAACACAAATGCTTTGGTACCCATAAAATGAATATAAACTTATGGTTCCAAGCATGTTGGGTCAACGGAAACTAACCCTTTGGAAGCCAAGTCCAAGAGGACCGTGATTTCCCAACATAATCATCATTCAAAATAATATCATGAATATAAGATTGCACATACATATCCTTAGCATGATTGCTAGTGTTTTTAGGACCCTAAATAGTGTATGTTTTGGGTATCCTCTTCCTAGTGGTTGCATGCACAAAAGGTTGATCTCTACGTGGTGCATGTGGCCTAGGAACATGAGACCTAGCAAGAGCATGAGGATATGTGTATGGAACATTGTGTTGTGCTAAAGCATGATGATGGGCATATGATCCATGGTGTGGTGTTGCATACATACGTGGATGAATATTAGGCGTGTATGCATGAAGATGATCATGAGAATAAGCATGCATATGTGGATGTGATGTGTAATCATAAGCATGTGAAGGTGCATGAGCATGAGTACGTGCATGAGAGTGTCTCAAATGAGTGTTTGCACGTGCTCGTGGGTGTGGAACATAAAAACTCCCATTTGTAGGAATGTGAGGAGTGGAGGCATTCCTACGAATATTGGTGTACATGAATGCATGTCCCTTCCTTTGATGTCCACCCTTGGTGGGTTTCTTTGCAAAGGAGGGAGGAATAGGAGTGGTGGTTTCCTTAGTAGTAGAGCTATTCAAGTTGTTATAGACACTACTCGTGGATGCACCGGAGGATGGCCTCACAAAATCTATAGTTACTTCACTATAGGAGGTGCGTGCATTGGATGCACTTGCCTTAGAATAACCAAGGCCAACACGATGGTTTGCCGGTGGTTGATTCTTTAACAAATCATCCAAATTGTACTTTCCCTTATTGAATATCTCAACAATGGAGGACATGAGCTCATATTTCTTCGAAATTGAAGAAATAGTAGCATTCAAGGTGGATGCATGTGTGATGAGCTCGTGCACTTGGGATTTGAGATCCTCATTCTCAATGCCCAAACTAGTGTTTAGAGATTGAATATTTTCAATCTCAAGATCGTTACTATCCACAATGGAAGCACGATCAAGTTGAGATTTGAGGGAATCCACCTCTTTTCTCAACAAGCCATTTTGAGTAAGCAAACTTGCTTTCTCAATAGCGAGTGTCTCAACAATGGTGTCATTGTTTGAGGTGCTACATGTAGATGTGTTAGTGAGACTAGCAATCTTATTCTTAGCATCCCAATATTTATGAATAAGCTTTTGATATTTATCAAATAATTGTTCATTTGCAATTCTAAGATCATCCATTGTTACCTCTTCATCGTCGCTATCACTTCCACTTGAATCACTTGATTTGTCACAAGAGTCACCCATGGTGGCATCCTCTCGTGCCATCAAACCCATGGATGAATCCCTTTCATCATTGGAGAAAGAATACTCCGAGGTGGACTCTTCTTGCTCCGCTAGCATGTGCCATATTTGATATACCGTTGTTGCCTTGGACACACGCATAAGAATGTCATAAGTTAAAAAATCAAGCAAGATATTCATACCTCTTCATGTTTCTCCACCAATTATTTTTGCTCAATTGTCCATTCATGTTCGGAAGTGGTAGGTGTGCGAAGGGGCTTTTCCACAAGCTTCCAATAATCATCATCGATGGATTGAATATAGGCCTTCATCTTTACACACCAAATTTGATAGTTGGGTCCAATGAGATATGGTGGAATAGGCTTTCATGTGTTGTTGTTGTTGTTGTTGTTTGTCATAGCTATGAACTTGGCTCTGATACCAAATGTAATGCCCTGGTAGCTACTGCACAAGTACTAGAGGGGGGTGAATAGTACTTTAAAATAATCAAGAGTATAATTCCTAATTATTGTGCAATCACAAACAACTATGCGGAATAAATATTAACAACAAGAACTAAGCAACGCAAACAGGCGACTTAATGGGTTCGGATCCACCCAAGTCTCCCCGACTTGTTCCCGGTGATCCTACATCCCAGACCCGGATCCCCTCCGGTTACTCTAGCAAATACCACTAGAGCTTTCCTTTAGACCGCTTGTGGAAACCCCAACAAGTGCAATCGACCTACAATCGATGTCCGTGTATCCCACAACCTGGAAACACGCAAAACCTTAATCCTACAACTTGGGACTAAGCACACTCTCACAAACCGAGAGCAAAACCTTAAATAACAAATAAGATGAAATAAACAACACTTACCACAAAATCCTATGCCTTGAGAAAAACTTACTGATTTAGGGCAAGGATGGATTTTGAGGAAGTAGTTAGCACGAAACCCTAGCTCCACCAAGATGAGCAGCAATAGATGGCTATGGAGAAGTTGGTGACTTGGATTCAAGCTCTTAGCTTGAGTATTTCACAAAGAATGAGAATCTCTCTTGAGGAATTAGGGCTCAAAGAGTAAGGGAGAGATTCTTGTGAAATGAGAGAGCTTAGAAATGGAGTTTGTAACGACTGCTTTTCGTGTATCTGGATTTAATATAATATAATATATGTTTTGGTGGATTTTCTCCTCTTGTGTGGTTTTCGTCTCCGTAGATTTCATTTTCGATCGATTCGTCGTATTTTCTCGCTTCTTCCTTAGGATTGTCGATTTCGAAGTAAGTCACTCGTGACGGACTTCATAACGGTCGTATCTAACTGTTAGATCAAGCCTAGGAGTCTTAGGAATCGATCCCGGGGCCCCGCGCTCCGTATCGGTACTTTTCTGTGCTCATTAGCCGGTGTAAGAAGGGCCACCGACCGACTAGATGACGATCCAGTCGGTCGGCAATCCTTCTTGGACCGACTAGTTAGCTTTCTAAATTTCTCAGGAGTTACTGTTTATCGTTAGTCGGTCTAAGAACGTTGGTTGACCGACTAGGTTGCAAACTAGTCGGTCAGCAATGCTTCTTGAACCGACTAACTCATCAAATTATTTTTGTATCAGTTACTGATTACTCTTAGTCGGTCTAAGAACGTTCATCGACCGACTAGATGCTAAACTAGTCGGTCAGTACATGTTCATGGACCGACTAACTCTAGAATCCTATTTTCGTTCAGGAGTTACTGTTTGCACTTAGTCGGTCTGCGTTGGTCGACCGACCGACTAGTTGCCAAACTAGTCGGTCAGTGGTTGCTCTTGGACCGACTAACCAGTGTTAAAACCCTAATTTCTGGGCAGCCGCCAGCCCAACCTATAAATACCCCTCCCAAACGACTTCTTCTTCTCCAACACGACCCAAAACCCTAAAATCTTCCCCCTTCAGCCCCCATCTTCCTCCAAGCTCCATTTCTCCATTCCAAGCCCTAAATCCATCATCCAATCCATCCATTCACTCATTCCACCTCTCATCTTCCCTAAAATCTCACTCAAATCCATCAAATCCCCAAATCCCCCAAAACCCTAGTTTCCCCAAACTTCTCCAATCTCTTCCAGATCTGATCCTAGGGTTCTCCGGAGTGTCTCTTCCGTCTCCTCGCGGTAAGAAATCGATCTACCGTTGTTTTCATAACTTATTGATAATTTTGGTGAAACCCTAATTAATTTCATGTGTTTGGTGTTTGTTTTCCCCTAAACAGCGATTTCCTCGTAGATTGGCGTCCGTGTGACGAAGTGATCGTCAATCCCCGGTGCTAGGCAAGTGAAACTTGCCACTTAGGGTTTAGGCCATGTTTTAGGCCATTTTCTTGTTGTAGGCGTAAAAGAGACTATGCGACGAAATGATACTCGCCTAGGCGCAAATTGGGGAATTAGCTTGACAACGAAGCTAATTCCAACACATATAGCATGTTGCACAATTTCCATGTCATGTTTACTTTCCATTAACGGTACGCAAGTTAATTGTCATGTCATTGCATCCTTCATGCATTTCAGTGATTGCGTAGCTTTGCTACATTGCTTGTGTACCTGGCTCGTGTTCCAGAAGCGGGCCATGTGTTGGTTGATAGCCAATGCCCGAATTGTGTGTTTCCTGGCTCGTGACCAGAAGCGAGCATAATGAGTTGGAAACCCCAACGCCCGATATTGAATTGTGAAATAGGAATGCGAGCTCATTGTGCGGGGCAACCCCAGGCTCACTAGCTGAGATCCATGTGCGGGGACCCCAGGCTCCATTACGTGTGGGTATAGGGGGTGAGGGTTAAGCGGCCATTCAACTGGGAGTCTGTTTGATCAACAACTGCAGTTGTAAGGCGTAAACTCTTTGGGGTGGGGTAGTGTTTAGTGCCGATCGGTCTGAAATGCTATGCCATTCAGCGAAGGGCGTAAACATCTACAAATCAACCGTGAAACGTGAAATGTGTTTAGTGTCGATCGGTCTGAAATGCTATGCCATTCAGCGAAGGGCCTAAACACCTTCAAAATGTGAATTGATTGAGATTGATAGTAGCGTGGCTACTCTTGTCTCGTCTTGTCTTGTCCAGATGATTGTTCTCTTGTACAAATCGTCTTGCCATGTTTTAAATTGTGCACTCATGTTATAACTGCCATGTCATGCATACTAAACTGCTAGGTTGCTAGTTGCCTTACTTTCAGTTTCCTTGCCCAAGTCTTTTAGACTTGCTGACATGTGCCCCTTTACTCTTTTGGGTGACACATGTTAGATCCTGAGCCCGAGTACCTTGTTGAGGACGAGGTGTTTGCTGACGCCGAGCCCGAGCTTGTGTTTGACGGGGAGTACGTGGACACTGGGGACCAGTCCTAGTGCCTTCGTTGTGTTTTACTTTTTGACAGTCGTTTTGTTATCGGTGCGTAGCACCCATACTTGTTGTTGTTGTTGCTTTTTGTTGGCCTTGTTCTGGGCCTTTAGACTCTTTTCTTTTAGCCTGGTGGCTTTTCTGGATGTTGGACTTATGTTGGTGTTGGACAATATTTGAGATGTGAGATTTTATTTCAGTCTCTCCTTGTGTTATTATTGTTATTCTGTTGTGGTTACAGGGACCTGTTTATGTATTGTGGACGCTTATCGGGTTTGGGGCTTCACAGCTCCACTCTCGTGCGGACCTTTTCACGTCTCGCCTCCATTTTAGGGAAGCGGGTCGTGACAGGTTTTAGTGGTGGCCCATGCAGGTCCTTTCTGTAACTACGATTTTTGGAATAGCAATAATAATATTAGAATGTCCAATAAATTGAGTTCGACGTCCGAGTCATAAGCTATGAGTCTAATCTGATTCGTTCTCTGTGTCATTAGATGGCAGGAAGGCGTTTCACCCGTGGTGGGGGTAGTGGTGCGCTCCCTCATGATGAGGAGCCTGAGCGGGAACCCACCAGCGGTGAGATGATGCGGATGATGCTCCAGATGATGCAAGTGCAGCAGGGCGTGCTTTTGCAAGTCCAGAATGCTCCACTTGCTCGAGCTGCCCGGGCTCTTCCGGATGCCCCTCGCTCTGAGCCAGGAGCGAAGCAATTTCGGGAGCTGGGTCCCGCATATTTTGATGGTTCTGAGGGTCCTCTGGCTGCCGATGAGTGGATTCGGAACGTCGAGGACAATCTGAAGATGGCCAAGATCACCCCGGCTGGATGGGTTGATTTGGCGAAGAGGCAACTCAAGGATAACGCCAGGAATTTGTGGGATGCGGAAGAGAAGTTGTTGGTGGAGCCGATAGCTTGGGCTACCTTCAAGGCCAGATTTGAGGGTGAGTTCTTCCCGAAGGCTGCCAAGGAGGAGATGCTGCAGCGTTTTATCGATTTGAAGCAGGGGAACTCGTCGGTGGACATGTATCACCAGGAGTTCATGAGGCTGAGTCGGTTTGCGCCGAAGATGGTGCAGGACGCTGAGGAGAAGGCTCAGAGGTTCCTGCAGGGGCTTGCTTCGGAGCTCCAGAGTTTTGTGACCTCTTCTGATCGGGAATCTTATCAGAAGGTTCTGGTCGCTGCCAAGAGGCAGGAGCTGCTCGTGAACCAGAGGAGGGGGTCTGTCGTTGGTGCTGGGAAGAGGCCTGTGGAGCAGGCGAGAGCTGTGGTTAGACCTGGATTCAGGCCTAATCAGTCTGCTCGGTTTAAGAGGCCAGGAGGGCCTATTCTGAAGCTTTGCCATTTCTGCGGCAAGCCTGGCCACGTCAAGGATCAGTGTCGGAAGTTTTTGGGCTAGTGTTTGGTTTGCGGTGATGCTTCTCATATCGCGAAGGATTGTCGGCATGCGGGTCCGCTGCGGAGGGCTCCTGTTGCAGCTCAGCCGTTGCAGCAGCGAGCGTCTGTTCCTGCTGGGCGTGGAGCGGCTCTTGTTCCGCAGGGGCAGGCTTTTCGGCAGGCTGTTCCGCCGAGGAGGCATGCTTTTCTGATGACCGCTGCGGAGAGCGCGGCTGTGGATGAGGTTATCGCAGGTAATCCTCAATCTAGCTGTTACTTTCCTAGCTAGTTTTGATTGTTAGATTATGTTGTTTGCTAGACTAGGGTTTGATTGTTAATTGCTTGTTAGGTGTGATTTTGGTTTGCACATTTCCTGCACGAGTCCTCTTTGACTCTGGTGCATCGATGTGCATTATTTCTCGGAGCTTCGTGGAGAGGCATTCCTTGTCGACGTCCCCTCTCCCCAAGAGTTGGAATATCGTTACAGGGAATGGTGTGGTCTCGGTGCATCGTGGTTGCAATTCTTGCTCGTTGGTGGTCTGTGGACATGAGCTTTTCGCTGATTTCATTGTCCACGACATCATCAACTATGATGCAGTTCTTGGGATGGACTGGCTTGCGAGCTTCTATGCTACGATCGACTGTCGGAGGAAGAAGGTGGTGTTCGAGATTCCCGGACACCCAGTGTTTGAGTTCAGTCGTGGTAGCAGTTCGCTTGGTCCTGTCAGATTTCGGGCCAGGCCGGTGGAGGCTGTGTCTATGCAGATGGAGCTGGAGTGGCCAGCTGTGGTGCGTGATTTTGGCGACGTCTTCCCCGAGGAGATGTCTGGTTTGCCGCCTGATCGAGCCCTGGAATTTTCTATCGATCTTGTTCCAGGTGCGCAGCCGATTTCGAAGGCGCCGTATCGTATGGCACCTGCAGAGTTGGAAGAGTTGCGGAAGCAGTTGGATGAGCTTTTGCAGAAGGGTTATATTAATCCTAGTGTGTCTCCATGGGGAGCACCGGTGTTGCTGGTTAAGAAGAAGGATGGTTCGCGTCGCATGTGCGTGGACTATCGGGAGTTGAATGCGGTGACCATTAAGAATAAATACTCGTTGCCTCGCATCGATGATATTTTTGATCAGCTTGGAGGTTCGAGGGTGTTTTCTAAATTGGATTTGAGGAGTGGTTACCATCAGTTGAAGGTGAAGAAGGGAGATGTTCCGAAGACAGCGTTCGGGACGAAGTATGGACACTATGAGTTCGTGGTTATGCCTTTTGGCGTAACTAACGCGCCCGCAGTTTTCATGAATCTGATGAACCTGATTTTCTACGACTTTGTGGATAAGTTTGTCGTTATCTTTATTGACGACATTCTGATCTATTCGAAGTCGGAGGAAGAGCATGCCTCGCACTTAAGGACGGTGTTGGAGATTTTGAGGAAGCATCGGTTGTATGCTAAGTTTTCGAAGTGCGAGTTTTGGCTGGATCGAGTTGCTTTTCTCGGGCATGTGGTGACTGGAGATGGTATTTCAATGGATCCCGAGAAGATTCGGGCCATCAGGGAGTGGCCTGTTCCGTCGTCAGCATCTGAGATTCGGAGTTTTCTTGGACTTGCTGGTTATTATCGGCGATTCATTAAGGACTTTTCTCGTATTGCTGAGCCGATGACCAGGTTGACGCGGAAGGATGTTGCTTATGTTTGGTCGGGTGATTGTGAGAGTGCTTTTGGTATTCTGAAGGAGAGGTTGACGAGTGCCCCTATTCTTGTTGTGCCTGATCGCAGCGGTGGATTTGAGATCTTTTGCGATGCTTCTGGCAAGGGTCTCGGTTGTGTGTTGCACCAGCACGGGCATGTTGTGGCGTATGCGTCTCGTCAGCTTAAGGTTCATGAGAAGAATTACCCGACGCATGATTTGGAGTTGGCTGCCGTTGTGTTTGCTCTTAAGATTTGGAGGCACTTCTTGCTGAGTGAGAAAGTGAAGATTTTCACCGATCACAAAAGCTTGAAGTATATTTTCACTCAGAAGGAGCTCAACATGTGACAGCGTCGATGGTTGGAGCTTATGGCGGATTATGATATTGATTTGCAGTTTCACCCTGGCAAGGTGAATGTGGTTCCAGATGCTTTGAGTAGGCTTCCAGCGGTGATGATTTTGACCTCGCAGTGGAGATTGCAGCAGGATTTTTGCGAGTCTGGCGTGGAGATTGTTCTTCCTGGGGAGGCTTCTTCGTTGATGTACATGCAGGTACAGTCGACGATCATGGATCGGATTAAGGCTGGCCAGGCTGAGGATCCGAAGCTGGTGAGGATTCGGGAGCAGGTGGAAGCCGGTCTGCGGACTGACTTTTTGATTCATGAGGATGGCTCGCTGAGGTTTGGAGCCAGGTTGTGTGTGCCTGCTGGGGATATCAGAGAGGAGCTGATGGTGGAGGCACACAGTTCGCCGTATTCTGTGCATCCTGGTGGCACCAAGATGTACCAGGATCTTCGTCTGAATTATTGGTCGCATGGTATGAAGAGGAGTGTGGCTCGGAGTGTAGCCAAGTGCTTGGTTTGCCAGCAAGTGAAGGCGGAGCATCAGCGTGCGGCCGGGTTGCTACAACCGCTTCCGATCCCGGAGTGGAAATGGCAGCACATCACTATGGACTTCGTGACTGGACTACCTCGGAGTCCGAAGCAGAATGACGCGATTTGGGTGATCGTAGATCGATTGACCAAATCTGCGCATTTTATTCCGTTCCGAGTGGGACAGTCCACTGAGGCGCTAGCGAGGAGATATATGGAGGTAAAATTCTTTTACTCTCCGTTTTTATTTCCTTTTCCTAGTTTGGATAGTGATGTAACGTGAATCGTGCAGGAGGTTGTGCGACTTCATGGAGTCCCCGTGAGTATCGTGTCTGACAGAGACACGAGGTTCACATCTCAGTTCTGGCAGAGTTTGCAGAAGAGCTTGGGTACGCGTCTGAGTTTCAGCACGGCGTACCACCCGCAGACGGATGGCCAGTCCGAGAGGACGATTCAGATTTTGGAAGACATGCTGAGGGTGTGCATGTTGGATTTCAAGGGTCGTGGGAGGACCATCTACATCTGGTAGAGTTTTCCTACAACAACAGCTTCCAGGCGAGTATTGGCATGGCGCCTTTCGCCGCTCTTTATGGGAGGAAATGTCGATCGCCATTGAGTTGGGATGACGTTGGAGATCGGGAGTTGTTGGGACCTGAGATGATCGTGGAGGCCGTGGATATCGTCAGGAATATTCGGGAGAGGTTGAGAATTGCTCAGGACCGTTTTAAGCATTGGGCGGATGCTAAACGTCGTCCTTTGGAGTTTCAGCCGGGCGACCATGTGTTCTTGAAGATTTCCCCGAATCGTGGTGTGATTCGTTTCGGGAAGCGTGGAAAGTTGAGCCCGCGATACATTGGACCATTTGACGTTTTGGAGAGGGTTGGCGAGGTAGCGTATCGCTTGGCCTTGCCGCCGTCTTTGGAAGGAGTTCACAATGTTTTCCATGTGTCGCAGCTTCGTCGATACATTAGCGATCCGTCTCATGCGGTGGATTTTTCGGAGATTACCGTTCGCCCCGATATGACGTATGACCAGCATCCAGTGCAGATTCTGGACAGGCGTCAGAAATCGCTTCGGAACAAGATTGTCAATCTTGTGAGGGTGATGTGGCGACACGGTTCACCTGGAGAGTCTACTTGGGAGAATGAGGATGAGATGCGAGAGCGTTTCCCACTTTTGTTTCCGGACTCGTGAGTTTTTGGAAATTCCGAGGACGGAATTTTTCTTAAGTTGGGGAGGATGTAACGACTGCTTTTCGTGTATCTGGATTTAATATAATATAATATATGTTTTGGTGGATTTTCTCCTCTTGTGTGGTTTTCGTCTCCGTAGATTTCATTTTCGATCGATTCGTCGTATTTTCTCGCTTCTTCCTTAGGATTGTCGATTTCGAAGTAAGTCACTCGTGACGGACTTCATAACGGTCGTATCTAACTGTTAGATCAAGCCTAGGAGTCTTAGGAATCGATCTCGGGGCCCCGCGCTCCGTATCGGTACTTTTCTGTGCTCATTAGCCGGTGTAAGAAGGGCCACCGACCGACTAGATGACGATCCAGTCGGTCGGCAATCCTTCTTGGACCGACTAGTTAGCTTTCTAAATTTCTCAGGAGTTACTGTTTATCGTTAGTCGGTCTAAGAACGTTGGTTGACCGACTAGGTTGCAAACTAGTCGGTCAGCAATGCTTCTTGAACCGACTAACTCATCAAATTATTTTTGTATCAGTTACTGATTACTCTTAGTCGGTCTAAGAACGTTCATCGACCGACTAGATGCTAAACTAGTCGGTCAGTACATGTTCATGGACCGACTAACTCTAGAATCCTATTTTCGTTCAGGAGTTACTGTTTGCACTTAGTCGGTCTGCGTTGGTCGACCGACCGACTAGTTGCCAAACTAGTCGGTCAGTGGTTGCTCTTGGACCGACTAACCAGTGTTAAAACCCTAATTTCTGGGCAGCCGCCAGCCCAACCTATAAATACCCCTCCCAAACGACTTCTTCTTCTCCAACACGACCCAAAACCCTAAAATCTTCCCCCTTCAGCCCCCATCTTCCTCCAAGCTCCATTTCTCCATTCCAAGCCCTAAATCCATCATCCAATCCATCCATTCACTCATTCCACCTCTCATCTTCCCTAAAATCTCACTCAAATCCATCAAATCCCCAAATCCCCCAAAACCCTAGTTTCCCCAAACTTCTCCAATCTCTTCCAGATCTGATCCTAGGGTTCTCCGGAGTGTCTCTTCCGTCTCCTCGCGGTAAGAAATCGATCTACCGTTGTTTTCATAACTTATTGATAATTTTGGTGAAACCCTAATTAATTTCATGTGTTTGGTGTTTGTTTTCCCCTAAACAGCGATTTCCTCGTAGATTGGCGTCCGTGTGACGAAGTGATCGTCAATCCCCGGTGCTAGGCAAGTGAAACTTGCCACTTAGGGTTTAGGCCATGTTTTAGGCCATTTTCTTGTTGTAGGCGTAAAAGAGACTATGCGACGAAATGATACTCGCCTAGGCGCAAATTGGGGAATTAGCTTGACAACGAAGCTAATTCCAACACATATAGCATGTTGCACAATTTCCATGTCATGTTTACTTTCCATTAACGGTACGCAAGTTAATTGTCATGTCATTGCATCCTTCATGCATTTCAGTGATTGCGTAGCTTTGCTACATTGCTTGTGTACCTGGCTCATGTTCCAGAAGCGGGCCATGTGTTGGTTGATAGCCAATGCCCGAATTGTGTGTTTCCTGGCTCGTGACCAGAAGCGAGCATAATGAGTTGGAAACCCCAACGCTCGATATTGAATTGTGAAATAGGAATGCGAGCTCATTGTGCGGGGCAACCCCAGGCTCACTAGCTGAGATCCATGTGCGGGGACCCCAGGCTCCATTACGTGTGGGTATAGGGGGTGAGGGTTAAGCGGCCATTCAACTGGGAGTCTGTTTGATCAACAACTGCAGTTGTAAGGCGTAAACTCTTTGGGGTGGGGTAGTGTTTAGTGCCGATCGGTCTGAAATGCTATGCCATTCAGCGAAGGGCGTAAACATCTACAAATCAACCGTGAAACGTGAAATGTGTTTAGTGCCGATCGGTCTGAAATGCTATGCCATTCAGCGAAGGGCCTAAACACCTTCAAAATGTGAATTGATTGAGATTGATAGTAGCGTGGCTACTCTTGTCTCGTCTTATCTTGTCCCGATGATTGTTCTCTTGTACAAATCGTCTTGCCATGTTTTAAATTGTGCACTCATGTTATAACTGCCATGTCATGCATACTAAACTGCTAGGTTGCTAGTTGCCTTACTTTCAGTTTCCTTGCCCAAGTCTTTTAGACTTGCTGACATGTGCCCCTTTACTCTTTTGGGTGACACATGTTAGATCCTGAGCCCGAGTACCTTGTTGAGGACGAGGTGTTTGCTGACGCCGAGCCCGAGCTTGTGTTTGACGGGGAGTACGTGGACACTGGGGACCAGTCCTAGTGCCTTCGTTGTGTTTTACTTTTTGACAGTCGTTTTGTTATCGGTGCGTAGCACCCATACTTGTTGTTGTTGTTGCTTTTTGTTGGCCTTGTTCTGGGCCTTTAGACTCTTTTCTTTTAGCCTGGTGGCTTTTCTGGATGTTGGACTTATGTTGGTGTTGGACAATATTTGAGATGTGAGATTTTATTTCAGTCTCTCCTTGTGTTATTATTGTTATTCTGTTGTGGTTACAGGGACCTGTTTATGTATTGTGGATGCTTATCGGGTTTGGGGCTTCACAGCTCCACTCTCGTGCGGACCTTTTCACGTCTCGCCTCCATTTTAGGGAAGCGGGTCGTGACAGAGTTGAATGCTCTTCTCTTGGATCTCAAAAAATGTCTCAATAACTGGCTTGATTATCTGGTTTGAAGTAACTCAAACTTATATAGGAAGAGACAAAATGGATCACAAGATTCGTGGCAATAAATGCCCAACGGATCTATTTCTGAAGCTGCTTAATCGGTCTAAGAAGGATCACTGACCGATTAGTTTTGCAACTAGTCGGTCGGTGAACCTTCTTGGACCGACTAGATGGTTGACAGAGAATATGGTGAAATAATGGGTAAGCACTAGTTGGTCTAAGAAGGATCACTGACCGATTAGTTTTGAAACTAGTCGGTCTAAGAAGGATCATCAACCGACTAGTTTGACAACTAGTCGGTCGGTGAACCTTCTTGGACCGACTAGATTGACTTTTAATCGATTAATCATCCTTCTTGAACCAACTAAGATGCATATGAAGCCATGAAAAGAAGCGATAAGCTTCGGGAAATTTTCTAAGGGCTTCTAAGGCAATCTTAGAGATAAGATATGAGAGTTATGAAGATTGATAGGCAAGTAAGACTCAAGGCTTAACATTCTATTAAACCGAAGCTAGAAGACATAAAAGTAAACACGTCAAACCGTCTTTAAAGTTTCAACATGAAGATTCTGAATCCATCGACTTCAATAATACTCCTTGAGCTTCAACGAAGCTTCAAGCACAACGATCATGCGCTCTAAGGAAGTCTTGGGACCTTGAGATTCAACGAAGCTTCAGGCACAATGATCACGCGCTCTAAGAAAGTCTTGGGACGTCGTTTGAGATGTACAAAGTAATTTGGCGACGATCTCCATAACTACACTCAGAGAGAATTAGTGCACGATATTTATGTTTGTTCATCATCAAAACCAAATCAGGGGAATCAATACTCAACAAGTGTAAGACCTGATAGGGAACCTGATGTCTTATGAGTTGGAGCTTCAGAGCCTTGAAATTAAAGAGAGATGAAATCAAGACTTCAAAGGCGCTATCCCTTCAGGCTAAGGAGGATGAAGATGGAGATGAGGAGGAAGCATTCTTGGTCAGAAGCTTCAGAAGATATATCAGAATAGGCAATGGGAGATCAGAGATGCTAAAAATGTTTAATCATTCTAAATCTAATTCTAATAATAAATCCTCTGAGCAGACTACTACTGATATATGTTATAAATGCAGAAAGCAGGGACATTACATGAAGCAATGCCCACAATCAAAGAACAACGCTGCGGAGCAAAAAGGAAAATCTCTAGTGTTGATATGGGATATGGACAGCGAAGATGAATCACAAGAGGAAGTTGCACACACCTCTCTCAGCTTGATGGGAGAGCTAGATGAGGTAAAATCTTGCACCAAATCTGAGCTTGCGATTGTTTTTAAAGAAATGCAAGAGGAAATTCAATGCTTAGAATCAACTGTAGAGAGACTTGAATCCAATGTAGAAAAGTTTTAAAATTCTAATTTTGAATTGCAACAAGACAATTATAACATGTCTCTTGAAGTTGATGAATTGAAAGAAAAGCTTGCTGCATGCAATTCTACTATTAGCACATTGAAAAAAGGAAAATCTAGCTTGCCTGCGAAAAATGAATGTCTTAATTGCTCCATTTTGCTTAAATATGTTAGCATGTATAAACTAGATATGATCAAGCTATAGACAGAAAAAGAACGCCTTAATGAGAAGATGAGCATGCTAAGCAATGATAACAAAGAGCTAGAAAAGAAGATGGATAATTTTAAGAAGAGTGAGAATGAGAACAAAAAGGCCTTTATCAGTAAATGTACCATGCTTGTTAATGAGAATATGTATTTAAAATCTAAAATATTTGATCTTGAATTGTCTATTAAAAAATTTGGTGTTGGAAAGCATTCATTAGATATTATTCTAAGAAATCAGATACATGGTAATAATATGCGTAGTTTGGGCTATGGAAATAAAATTGATGAAAGGCCAAGAATTAATAAAAGAAATAAAAAATAAAATGGTGTAGGAAGGAGTGTGTTTGCTAAATGTTATATATGTGGTGGTGTTGGTCATGCTTATTATAATTGCAAGTATATGAACACGAACATAAAATTCAAATAGATTTGGGTTCCAAAAGGTACAATGACTAACACCAGTGGACCTATTTGGATTCCTAGGTCACTCGTAACATGTTTTTCTTATGTGTAAGTACATGGAACGACTAAGGGACAACGGTGTGAGCGGTACTTAGACTCTGGCTGCTCAAGACACATGACAGGTGATAGCAAAAAGCTCCTTAGTCTTGTAAAGCATGATGGTGGCAGTGTTACTTTAGGGGACAATGGGAAATGCAAGGTAATTGGTAAAAGGTGTTGTAAGTAACGACACCTTTCAGCTTACAGATGTCCTTTGGATTGACAAGCTTAAACACAACCTCATTTCTATTAGTCAGCTGTGCGACAAATGTATGAAAGTAGAATTGATGCAAAAATTTGTAGAATTATTGATGGCTCCATAGGTGACACTATTATTACAGCAAATAGAAAAAAACAATGTTTATACTCTTGTGATTGAAGAACTAACTATTTTTAAATGCTTGCTTGTAGGTGAAGAGGAGGCCACACTATGGCATAGACGATTAGCACATGCAAACATGATATTGCTACAGAAGCTTGAAAATAAAAATCTGGGAAGAGGACTACTACATCAGCCATACGAAAATGGTTTGTTGTGCGTGGCATGCACGAAAGGTAAGCAAACTAGATCTACTTTTCTAGCATTAATGAAGTTGCCACCACACGCATATTAGAATTGGTGCACTTGGATTTATTTGGTCCCACGGACACTTCTAGCATATGAGGTAAAAAGTATTGTTTAGTATTGGTTGATGATTTCTCTAGATACACATGGGTTTACTTCCTAGCCAAAAAATTAGACTCATTTGATAATTTTCAAAACTTCTGCATACAAGTTTCTAATGAGAAAAAATTCTTCTATTACAAAAATTAGAAGCGATCATGGAGGTGAGTTTGAAAATGCTATTTTTGAAAAAATTTGTCTTGAAAAAGGAATTTTACATGAGTTCTCTTCTCCTAGAATACCTTAACAAAATGGGATGGTCGAAAGAAAGAACCACACATTAAAAGAGTTGGCTAGGAGTATGCTAAATGAATAAAGTTTGCATATGTCTTTTTGGGCTGAGGCCATTAATACTGCTTGCCATGTTTGCAATAGAGTTATGCTTAGTCCGTTACTAAATAAAACTTCTTATGAACTATGGCATGGCAATACTCCGAACATTTCTTACTTTAGAGTTTTTGGATGCAGATTCTATATACTAAATACTGGTGACCAACTTGGCACATTTGAATCCAAATCAGACGAGGGAGTGTTCTAGTATATTCAGCGAGGAGCATACATACATGATATATAATAAACGCACTCTTAATATTATTGAATATATACATTTTAAATTTGATGAATCTGATATATATTCTTTGGATTGCAGGCAAAACGAAGAAGAGGAAAATGTAGAACATCAAAGCATTCCAAGGAATAATGAGGAGCAACCTGATAGACAAAAGGAAAATGAAACTGGCACGGAAGAAATACAAGAAGAAACAGTTACCAGAGAAGAGCTGAAATTCAATCCAAACCGCCCATCAGACTTGATTATAGGTGAGCCAACGGCAGGTATTCGCACACGTTCCTCTTTTAGAAATCTTTGTGCTCTATGTATTTATGGTGATTTTATTTCTGAAATAGAGCCTAAAAATATTGAAACCACTTTAGAAGATGAAAGTTGGGTGTTGGCCATGCAAGATGAATTGAACCAATTTGTTAGAAATAATGTTTGGAAACTTGTGCCCAGACCTACTGATTATCCTGTTGTTGGTACTAAATGTGTGTTTAAAAAAAGCATGATGAATCTAGTAATGTTATTAGAAACAAGGTTAGATTGGTAGCTAAATGTTATAATCAAATTGAAGGAATTGATGTGGATGAAACTTTTGCACCAATTGCTAGGCTTGAGTCCATTAGAATCTTGCTAGCTTTTGCAAGCTATAAAGGGCTCAAACTGCAACAAATGGATGTAAAAACCGCTTTTCTTAATGGCTACCTAAAAGAAGATGTATTTGTTGAGCAACCTCCAGGTTTTGAAAGTCAAAATTTTCCAAACCATGTGTATAAGTTAGAAAAACCTTTGTATGGTCTTACGCTAG
This sequence comes from Scilla litardierei, assembly GCA_030789695.1. Taxonomy (NCBI): domain Eukaryota; kingdom Viridiplantae; phylum Streptophyta; class Magnoliopsida; order Asparagales; family Asparagaceae; genus Scilla; species Scilla litardierei. Next base: position 230,384 of record JAULAV010003703.1, read on the forward strand.
CTCCTCGAGCTTGGTATGACCGTCTAAGCACATATTTGTTGGAAAATGACTTTAACAGGGGAAGTGTTGATAATACATTATTCTTGATGCATGAATTTGATGATTTTCTCATTACGCAAATATATGTTGATGATATTATTTATGGTGCTACTAACGATCTTCTATGTCAAAAGTTTGAGAAAGTCATGCAGGATCAGTTTGAGATGAGCCTTGTGGGAGAGTTGAAATATTTTTTGGGGTTCCAAGTAAAGCAAGGAAAAGAAGGCATCTTTTTATCTCAAACCAAATACATAAAGGAGCTTCTGAAAAAGTTTGGGATGGAGAGTTTTAAAGGAATTGGAACGCCAATGAGTCCCGCTACAAAAATGGACAAGGATGAACAAGGAGTCGCAGTGGACCAAAAGCTATATCGATGTATCATTTGTTCCTTATTGTACTTGACTGCTTCTAGGACTGATATAATGTTTGTTGTATGCTTGTGTGCACGCTTTCAAGTCAACCCAAAAGAGTCTCGTTTAAAAGCCATTAAAAGGATCTTTAGGTACCTAATTAGTACACCTACTTCATGCATTTGGTATCCTTCTGGTGGTAATTTTGATTTGTTGGGGTATTCAGATGCTGATTATGCGGGTAGTTTAACTGATAGAAAGAGTACTAGTGGTACTTGCTTCATGCTAGGGCACTCTTTAGTTTCATGGTCTAGCCTTAGGCAAAATAGTGTTGCACTATCCACTATTTAAGAGAGTATATTGCCTTAGACAGTTGCTGTGCTCAAGTATTGTGGATGATGCAAACATTATCTGACTACTGACTAGCTCTTAAAAGAGTCACTCTTAGATGTGATAGCAAGAGTGCCGTAGATCTCTCTAATAATCCTGTTCACCACTCTCGTACTAAACATATTGACGTAAGACACCATTTTCTTAGAGACCACCTCACTAAAGAGGATGTGTCTGTTGAGTTTGTTCCCACGAAATTACAACTTGCAGACATATTCACCAAACCTTTAGATGAGAATCGCTTTCGTCGTCTTCGTCTTAAGCTTGGTATTATTGATAAAAATTAGTATGAGATTTCATGCTTTTATGTGTGCTTGAACTTTTTTCTTGTTTATGTCATAGTGGTTGCATCGTTATGCATGCATGATTTTTTTTGTTTTGTGTGATAGCATTTCATGTTTGCTTTAGTACTTCATGCATAAAAAAACAAAAAAACCTGAAAAATAGGTGCTAATTGTGTATCTCTCTTTTGAATCAACAAAGTGGTCATCTTGAATGTTATTCATAGCCATGAAGAAAGTGTTGTATTACTGCTATTGCTACATGCACATGTTCATCTTTCTAGATATTCATGGCATGTTCAATGACTGAAAATAACTTGATTTCTATACCTGCTATTTTCACTTCCACACGTATTATTTTTGTTGCACAGTTGGAGATATCTTTTATGAAATATGGAATGTGAATGTAGGAGGAAAACTTAATCGAAAATCTAAGGGATATGATATACCTTGCCATGGATAAAAATTGAGCGTTTGAAAAAAATTGATGTTATAAGTATAAAAATGAAAAAGAAGGATAATTGCTCCGTATGAAAAATGGATACAATCATTGGCAATGATATTACTCACGCGTATCCAACATAAGCTTTATGGGTAAACTTTAGCATTGGTGTTTTTACTCGTCAAGTAATGCTACCCCACATCTAAGAGTCCTCATAGGCTATGTTTTTGGATGTGGTATCTTGAACTCATTTTTAATGAGAGGTGGAAAATTAATCATAGGTGATGTAATGTTATATGGAAAAATGTGGATTGGTTATGGTTGAATCTTTTAAAAGTTCTCCTCACATGCTTCAATTTTAATCGTCACACTTACACGTTGGTGTCGAAGTCTTGGTTGTTTATTTTCATTTATTATGACTTGTTTATTCTATAATAGTATACATGCAATTGTTAGTGGAGGTTTATAATGCTATCTTTTTGCATGGTATATGTTCTTGACTTCGTGTTTCAACTTTTGATGATAACAAAAGGGGGAGAATAATTTGAGTTATATGAGATTGTAATATGAATGACTATATACTTGATGAATATGAATGTTTGATTAAGGGGGGCATTAATAGATTATGTGAAAGCACAAAAATAGGTGGAGCATGCGCATTGTTAACTTTGCACATCATTGTTTTGCGCTTCATTATATATCATTGCATGTCACCCTCTATCGTCACACCTCACACACACTATTTGGAAATCTATTGCTCAAACTTATACTTAGTTTGTCATCATCAAAAGAGGGAGATTGTTGGTAGCAACGATCTATGAACTTCGTGTTTGTTGATAACAAACGTGTGTGGATGCTTTTAACGTGTGTGTTAAGTGTTTCAGGAAATGGCAAGCTTGTAGATAATCAATGGAGAACTTGGTCAACGCGATGGAATTAATGGCCACACTTTTTCAGTCTAGACCAAGTCAAATGCAAGAGGGATGGGGAAACAATCTTGTTCGATTGAGTCATATCAATTGGTGCACAATTCTAATCTCAATCAAATCTATTTCAAATTCCATATCTATTGGATATCTCCCTAGAACTAGGATTCCTCTCCTTGCCGCATCCTACCCTGATCTCCCTTATTGCCGCAATATACCCTAACCTTCTCTTGCTGCATGAAACCCTAGAAGAATCATATATAACCATGCATCAAAGAGGAGCAAAGGATGTTGGCCGAAATTAACAAGAACCAAAACAAACTTTCCTTGTCACCAGAAGTCCCCAAACCAATCACTTTGAAATCTCCCATCTTCAACCTAAGCTGCCACAAATTTTGACTATCCAAAATTCTCTCCCAACAAAGCTTCTCGTGTGCATCATTGCGGCAACAAAAAACAAATAAAGGAAGGTCAATCAAAATCTCCAAGAGCTCACGTTTTTCTCCCTCACGTGATTCTTCAAAGAGCCGCATTTTTTATTCAATTCAAAATCTTCAAGCATTCGATCCCTTTGTGAGCCGCAACTTTTGACTTCTAAATCCCAGCACAATTATCTCCAAGCCAATTCTTCTTGTGCACAACATTGCGGCAACAACAACAAAAAAGGGAGAAAGGCCGAATTCTCCAAGAGCCCTTCAATGAAAGACAAAAGCAGCCGCAACTTCCCAGAGTTGAAATCTCATAGCTGCAAGTTTTTGTTTGAGGAGAGGAGGAGGCCGTCAGCTTTTGTTAAGGAGGAGGCCACCAGTTTTCTAGAGGAGCATCATACATTGCCATGACTTCAGATGAGACTACTACTTGTCAGACCACATCTGACCACTCGTTGAACGACAGAGACATCGACACCATCACAAACTGAGCGATTCTAAACTCATACTTTATTATATTTGTGATATTGGTGTTGTAATCTTTGTAGAACAATTTATTATCTTTTTGGGTACTTGGCTAGTTAGAACTAGCCAAGGAGAGAGAGCTTAGACTAGGATTGTTATCGTTTAGCACTTTGGTGAGTGCATGTACTGAGGGCCAGGTGAGTGTAGAGTGTGTACTCTAGCTACATGTTGCACCAGTAACTTTAATAATCTAGTATTTGCTTGAGGCTGGACATAGGTCGTTGAGACAACCGAACCAATATATATATTCTGTGCATGCTGTGACTGATATACTTTGCTCTGAGTCTGATTATCTGTGCTTTATCTGCCTGTGATTTCGTGTGGGTTGCACGAATATTTTTTAAGCCTATTCACCCCCCTTAGGCTTAAATTCAGATCCATTAACTAATACCACACATATATCAGACTAATAACATATTTCAGCAACCTAATACTAAATATCAAAACTAGTACTAAATATCAGTCATGCAAATGTGTATGAAACATGTAAACTGATCTAAATACCATTCGTGCAAACTGATCAATTATCATTATTGAAATGTGCATGAAACATGCAAACTAATACAACCCGATACATGCTACATGATACAAAATTTTATGCACCTTCAAACCAAATACATGACACCAAATTATCCCCATTCAGTATTAATAACTATCAAACCTGATGCTATACATTATTCATGCAAACTTGCATGAAACATGCAAACTGATACAAACTAATATATGCAACCTGATACAAAATTTCATAACCATTCACACCAAATCCATGACACCAAATAATATGATCAAATATTGTATAATCCTCATTCAATATTACAAAATTATGAACAAATATACATAGCATGCAAATTTCACTTAACATTTCACTCAAAAAATGCAGCATACAATCAAACAATAGAGTATTACAAAAATTTAATTGGAACATATGATTTCACGCAAAATCTATAGTATCCACTGTCATCATATTTTCTTGGACTATATCCTTGGATCTCTTCATCCTCTTAGTATAACTTTCAATCCATCCATTTGCCACATCATAATGGTATCGAATCCAATTTCTTGCAACTGGTGGGACATGACATACGTGGATAAGGTGAACCTGTTCAAAGTGAATATTATTCACAAAACGAATCATGATGTGTCCACGTGGATGCAATGGGTCTGGATCTGTTCTTAAAGGTAAAAAAGTAAGACATTTTAACTTGGATAGAAAATGTACAACACAATTATCAAAATTTGCTATGAGATGTCCAGTTCTTAGCATGATGATCCAAAATTGTCTCAGGCGGTTGTCCAATGCAATTGTCTCTTTATTTGGTTGAGCATCTTATTCACACATAACTTTTCTGTACATTTACAGTGTTGAGCCAACTCTCTAAGCAAATCTGTTTTGACCAGCCTCCAATTGTCCTCCCCCACGCCAATTAGAGAAGATATTGCCATGTATCCACAATTACCATATGCCTGGACATCGACGATGTTCTGTATATATTGGGTGATACCATCTGGAAAGTGCTCAATAAATAGTATATCTTCTGAAGTAGCTGAAGCTGAAGTTGTAGCGGACATTTTAACCCTTTGTATCTTACCAATCTGCCTTTTTGCCTAGATCCTTCAATTGGAGTGGGAACAGAGCAAATAACTTCAACTGATAATACATGCTCAAAATGAGATGGGTCCTGAGTGGTGGATGCATCAGCTTGCAACTTCTTCCCCCCTTTTCGTATCCACCTTCAACTTTATTAAAACCTACATCTTCCCAGTCTAATCAAGATGTTCGTAATGCTTGTAGATACGATTTAACTCAGCCTTTATGCTGTACTGTGATCTTTGATTTCTCGAATTAGGCATTGATCTCCATATGCTGCAACTCTAATAAAGCATGAATGGTTGTCCATGAAGAGGCAAAACTTCATGCCGATGAACCCAAGTGCCTTTTAAGTTTAGCATGTGAACTCTCAACTCTGTTGGTTGTGACGTTATCAAAATGAAGATTGCTATCAGTCCATAGTGAAATGAACTTCTCTTTGTATTTTTCCAATCAAGATGTCTTCACATAGCTTAAGGCAATTTTTCCATATTTCCTTCAGTTGTTCAGCATATTCATCATCCTTATGTGTCAGCACCAGTAAATTACAGCTAGATATGAAAGCTTTCCATTTTTCTTTAACTTCAAAAATTTCTTGCAAGTGGTCCTGATATTTCTAGATATGTCCCATCTATATAATTGGTTTTGGGCAGAGTGAAATACCTTGCTAATGGCATTTATAAGTGCAAACTCTCCATCTATCAAAATAACCCATGGCATCGTGTATTTATCTAGCAAATTTCTCAACATCTCCAATGCCCACATGTAGCAATCCTCTGGTTCGGCCTTCATGTAACAAAATGCAGCTGCGAATGCCATCTCTGTGGATGTAACAACTATATTCTCTAACAATGGTAACCGGTATCTGTTGCTCTTATACGTGCTGGTCATAATCAGAATTTCTGTAAATGTACGTAATAATCAACTGACTTTCGATGTTCCCAAAACAAATTTCTCCTGGCCATTGTCTCAGAATGATACTCAATGTAATTATTTTCATTCAATCTCTTCAGTAGGTGCTGCATTTTAGTTCTCCCTGCCATTTCCACATATTTCATTCTTGGTCAGACATTATATATTGTTTTAATTGTAGTGGCATTGCACATATCCTTTTCCTTTAGAAATTTCAAAATTTTTATTGGCATCACCAAGCTATTAGACAAGCCTCTCAATGTGTCCATCTTTACCCCTCTTAACCTCGCAGCGTAGGAATATCCTTCGAGGTACTTCGATGTTGGGACATTTGACACCCCATTAGCCCTCAATGAGAATGGACATTTGACACTTCTTACTTCTAGTTTCTTTTTTGGACCTTTTCTCCATCCTGTGTGTCCTATACTTTCCGCTTCTTTCACAACAAAAGTAAAGAGTTGGGATTCTATTGCCTGCTATACTCATATTTGATGACTTCATAACAACTACAATCCCATGGGCACTACCGATGTTTTTATCTAACTAACAATTTCTTCTTTAATTTTGAAAATTTTCATAGTTGTAAACCCTTTGTAAAATCTTTAAGCACGTCCAAGCTTTCTACATCAACCTGAATTTTACAGTATACATATACCAATATTTGAACATTAATTTTTTTACGGTATTTACAGTAAAGTAAAACCTACCACTATGCTGAATTTTTTCAGAGTTAACATGTAGCAAAAATTTCTTACCTTCGATTGTTGTTCCTCTTCTTCAACAATTCTCTCAATTTTATACAAGTCCATCTCAATCTGATTAAATTATCTGCACTCATGTACCATCAAAAATCAACTCTGCAAATAATAATAAATCCACATTAAATTCAAGCAATGAATTTCTTGCCAAATTTACGAAGAACCGACCAGTCCTTCGCCTATTTTAGGACAAAAAATTCCTTAAATCAATTGCTCTGGCTGTGGACCTTCTTTTGATCTATACAGAAAATCTTTTGATGTCTCTAGTGATCAACGAATTCTTCGGAAAAAATCAAACCTAGCATGTTTGCTTTTCGCACCTTTCAACTATGGTCTGTTCGCGTTGAGTAATTATCTTCAGTGAATTAAGTTTCACTCACCGCACACAACAAGAAAAAGTTTTGCTTGTTGTGCGCGATGAGTAATGTTGCTATCTGCATATAAAATTACTCATGACGCACAACATGCAAAACTTTTGTCTGTTGTGCGCGGTCAGTAATTTTGCTTTCTGCATAACCTTTTACTCACCATGCACAACAGACAATTTTTGCCTGTTGCACGCATGTAAAATTTTGTCTGTTATGCTCAGTGAGTAAAAATTTATGCAATGAGCAAAATTACTCATCGCATACACCATACAATATGCAAAAATTTTACCCGTTGTGCGCTTGTCAAAATATGAATAGTTGTGGCGGTTAGTAAAATCTGATTAAAAAATCAAATTTACTCACCGCGCACAATATGCAAAATTTTTTACTGTTGTGCACAATGAGTAATTTTGTTCTCTGCAACATTTAATTTTATTTAGAACTAATTTATGGGTTTTTTAAAATGTCATTTCTTTGTTGGGTTCGTCGGAAAGCAGGAAACCGTGCCCGAAGACCAGCTGACAGCCCGGTGGAGCCACTACTTTTTTTTTGTGGGGGTTCGAATCCGGAACCTCAGACCTGAGGTCTCACCCGGGTGCCAATGCGCCAAAGGTGCTCGGCTTAAAATGTCATTTTCATTAAGGTTGAAAAGTTAAAACGGGCAGAGCAAAACAGTAGATGGGCGTAGCAGTTCCATTTTTCTTGTACATAAGAAAGTGTAGGAAAATATTAACCAAAGGTGGCGGCTAAACGGTCTAGGGTGGCTAGATAAGATACACAAGTGAAGAGGTAACATTCGTGGAATTATACCCTAATCAGCATAATGAGTTGCAAGAATGTATGGCCAACTCATATAGTTCTCTTATGATCATTCAAATTTTGATTCCATCTCGAATTTTTTTAAAAAACAAGTACTCTGCATCTAATTGAAAATGTTCTAATAAATAAAAAATATACACAGACATCATCAGTTAATTGTATTGTATCTCTAGTGTGGCATCTAGGGTAGAAAACACACTACATAGTTTTCCACGAAACTCTTTCAACAGTTAAAACCAATAATATCCCTGAATTAAAATTTGTGCCTAGGCAAATCAGTATCCATATGAGAAACACGAATCATATATTAAAAAAATTAAAAAGAGAATAATGGGTATGACAATTGAGCCATCTACTCATATACCAAGACACAAAAAGTGGGGTGGTATAACAAGTACAAGTCCATGTGAATGTGTGCTTGTACCATCACACTTTTTGTGTTTTGTATAAGAAGAGATGTCTCCCATGTCATATGATACCCATTATTCTCTATTAAAAGAGAAATTGACATATAATATAACTTTGTTAATTTAATTAGCATACTTTTATTCAAGCTAGAATTCCTCTTGAACTCTAGAAAGCAATGGATAACTATTTTCTATGTAACATATAGGTATAATGCATACAAGTTGGTAAGCCTTCAAGTTCAGTTACTTCTGTTTTGTGCAGGACACATGCGCTTCAACTCCCGCTCATTTCAGATGCTGGAACTTTGAACAGTCTTGCAAACTTCCTGCCTGACGGCTACATGAAACAATTTTTCGGATAACTAGACAGTCGCGAAGGGAAACATCCTTCATCAGTGTCTTCATTAGATCCCACACAATTCAAACTTCGGGAGGTCACAGAGAGAAGATCTGACAAATTCTGCTGGTGTTTCCAATGGTGGCTGTTGATGACCTAGTCAGCGATATTCACATGCAACCTGAGGGAATTCATCAGCTAGTCGGGTTGCAGGTGATTCTCTAGTTACCGCATATACAATATGGAACCACCAATCAAAGGAGGGCTCAAGAACACCCTGCACATGAAGCAATGTTTGCGGTATTGCAGCTTGATTAGGACACAGCTCAAAGAAATATATACATAGAGAAACATAAGAGTTGAACAGTAGTGATAACATGCGAACATCTCAAGATTGCAGCAAGACCACAAACTAAATCTACATGAAATTTATCTGCAAAGGTGCAATGTTACACTTAACCTAATAGTAAGACTTTTTTACATTCAAAATCTGTTTGATGAGGTTTAGGACGAGCGCTTAAAACTAGATCTGTAACATCTAAGAATCTAAACAAATCTTGTTGCTTGATGACCAATTGTAATGCTTAGAGATGGTGATAATGCAACTGGAATTAACAATCATTTATTGTTCATGAAATGGCTCTCTGCATCTGTGTTTGGTGTGACAAGTGCCAATTCATGCAGATCAATATGGGAATGGTATGTAGAAGGAAACTAAAAAACATTGTTCAAAGTCAAATGATTGACCTCGGAATTTCAAAATTACACGCCCAATAGGATCTGGGCTTCTTGGAATTTGACTCCCCGTATTTCAACACCAAAGTTTTTTAGTCGCAAACAGTAAAACAGTATCATCATATTACACTTCATACTTCTGAAATTACCGAAGGTAATGGAGCACATTCATAAACAAAAAAGATGAAGAATGAAAGGCGAATGAAGGAGTTGTTGCGTTCTTGCCTGCTAATGATTGGCAAGCAATATGAAGAGTTGTTCATCTGATATTGCTCCTATCTCCGTAGCTCTTTCCAAAGCAGTCAGACCTCCGCCATCTTGCACGGATGTGCATGCACCCCTGGATGAGAAGAAATTAGCCAAAAAGAAATAGTGAAACAAATTTTAAAACCATTGATTATTCAAACTTGCCAAGTAAATTCTAGAGATTTTCCAAGCCTTGAATTACATGGGGAAAGCTTCATGATTAGATTTTTCTTTTATTCTTTTTAAAAGAAAAGTAATATAAAAAAATTAAAGCTTATTAAGCCGTCAGCATTTCATGCAGCTCACAGGCTGTGTTCGAATCGTTTTCAACTGGACTGATCCAGATGATGATCAAGTAAAATCATGACAGCCGGTTCTAAAAGACAAATGCATCAACATGTTTCCAGCCACATGCATTAATTGCAAACATCAAACGGTTCCAACACAGCCAAAATTTTTAAATAACAATGCACGGGAAAATCCATTATAGCTTTGATCAGCACATGAAGTTTCCAACATTACCATCGCGCTTTTTATCCGCATAACCCATTTTAGCTCACAGGGAAACTAGTTAATAGTGATCATCACCCTTGCATAACCTCTGTCCATCAGATTTATTAGCACTCCCCACCCTTGTCCTCGTCGATCCTGATTTTCACATCTTATTAAAAAACCCGAGACTTTAAGTCTCAGTCATTTTGTTAAGTTTGGGTGGCATATATATGTAGGTTTTAAGGAGTAAACA